>CALNHX010004462.1:0-127166 GCA_940337035.1 Agriotes lineatus
ATGAGAAAAGGAGTACTTCATTTTCATATTATTTATCCATTCATTGCGTATCCTCTTTCCTTAGTTAAAAATTAAATTATGGAAATACAAATCCGACGAAGGAACACTTCCCTATTCGTATTGAGAATTATTGGTCAACGCACTGATCAGTGATCAGTGCAAAGTAAAAAAGAAGAAAGGGGATCTAAAATAATAAATTTAGATTAAAATTGATAAAGAATACCATTAAAACATTTTAGATATTAGAAAGTGGAAAACTAAATCATAGAAGATATGAGAAGGTAAAACATCAAATTATAATTAATATAAAACTAAGCTAAGAGAGGGCCTTACTAGTGAAAAATGAAACTGAAACAAGAAAACGTTAAGAAAACATAATGTAGGGTAAAACGAGGCAGAATTCTATATAAAAGTAATAAAAGATAACAGACGTATATTATCAACTTGGAGAAATCTTTTTATCCAAACCAATATTTCGGAAATCTGTATTCCTTCATCAAGACAATAGAACGTGAGGTTAGTTCTTCATAATTGACAATACAAAATATAAACATGTATATTTTGTTTGGTAATATATGGTAATATATACATGTTGGATCTATGGGTGGTGCAAGGGATTCTTAGCAATTTGCAGTAGTAGCAGATCATTTCAAATTCTTAATTCTTTTCCAAAGCTTAGCGTTCAAGGTCCACATTTCTGACTCATATATGACTATTGGAAAGATAATATTTTTAGTGAACTTTGAAATCTGGCGATCTCGTCATATTCTATTTAATTAGCCCCCCAATACGGTTTTTCAATTGCTAATCTGCTTTATGTCGTTCTTGGTGTCTCCTTTGTTTGTTTTATTAAAGCACTCAAATATGAGTTCATCATTTTGCTGTATCCCAGTTATCATGGTAATTAGACCTTTAACTCCTGTTTGTTTTTCTATACGTTTTAACAATTCTGTCATCTTCTCTTCTTCGACTGCCATAGTTAAATGTTGATGATCTGCATATCTCAAATTGCAGCCTCCGATAGACATACCTTCTTTCGAGCCGTCATCGTCAGTTGCTTTCTCATTATTCATTCTTCATAGATATTGAACAGTACCGAAAAAAGATGCAACCCTATCTCACTTCTTTGCAGCTACTAAGGGTTTTTAAAAGTTCGTTGTTGACTCTGACATATGCTGTATTATTGACAACATGCATGCAATGGATGTAGTAGCCATGTGAAATGTTGACCATCTCTCGAAAGATGTTACACAGTTGATTCGATTGTACTGTATCTTTGCTGTAGTCGAAGAAGCCAAATATAACATGAACGTTATATTCGTAATGTCTTTTCGATCAACTGTCAAATGCTAAAAAGCCTGAGATAAATCCAACTTGATCGCCTGATATCCAAATTTGATTGCAAATCCTGTGAAGTATAGTTATTTCTGTATCTCTAACAAATTCATGTATTTCAGTCTGCTTATTGGCATTCCAATTTCTGATCGTAGTATGGCTGGTTCACAATTTTCCAGAAAAGTTGATAAAAAATTGCCGCAATGTCTCGAAGATATATACAAGAAACCGCAAACTTGGAAAATCTAGTTTTTGATAGGACAAAATAGCAATAGGTCTGTAGATATGAACAAATAGAAAATAAGAATCAAATAGTATACTACAGTAGTTTTTTCTTTGAACACTTTCATCCGGATATAAAAATAGATACACAAATAACAAAACATTTAGGTTGTTAACTAATAAACAAAATGTTTTCCCTTCTTTATATTTTTATATATTACTATCACGCAGCACCGACATACGTATAGAAGAAACTAGCAAGAAGGTTGCACTAAAACTCAAGAGAAACAAGTGCTTTCACTGGTTGTTGATCGTGCAAAGCAACTAACGTCCTTAAACATTATAACGAATGTATGATATAGCCGAAGAACGGACTACTGTATTTGGGTGCAAGAAAAAATAAAACCGCGTATTAGTAATTACAAAAAACGGCAGTAAGGAGACTAACAAGAATATGAATTATGGAGAGAAAATCAGATTCCAAAATTCATCCTTCATCCCTTATATTGCCAATAGCCATATATGGGCCAGAGACTTGGATCCTAAAAATTGAATGTCGGAAAAGTCTAGAAGGGCTATTGCAAATGCGAAGAATCCCTTGCACCCTTGCAGAACAAATTACTGATATCACAGAGAGCCATGTAACTGAACCTCTTCTATAATTCAATGGCCAGTAAAGTTTGAACATTCTTATGTAAATAGTCTGATGTTCTTCTGTTGAAATGAAAAGGATTACTTTACTGAAACCATTACTTCACTTTGTATATTGGGAAGAACCTCCAAAACGCCACTTTATTTGTTAACATAGATAATATATTGTCAATACGTCACAATAAAAGAGACCTCCAAAAAAGAATATTATTCTCTTTTAATGTCTTATAGTATATACAGCGACAACACATCTTAAAATGAAAGGTAACCTGTGGAGTATAAGATGATAATAATAATAATAAACTGTGTTGCCTATTTACAGATCTTAATTGAAGGGGGGGGGGGGCAAAATGGACACTCTGTAAAATATGGCATAGAACAAAACAGTTCAACCTTGATAACCATAGAAACATTTTAAAATGCCATGTATTAGTCACGTTTATCACAAATGTCGTCTAAATTATAACAACTAATAATAAAAAGTGGAAGAAAAAAGAAGATCGGGGCGATGAAAATGTTTCGCAGCCTTCCGCGTCTCCTGCTGGACATAGGCTTCCCTCAAGTTATGCTATTATCAGTGAGCTCTGCCAATATTAAGCCATGCTGTCACTGTTTTCCTGATATCGTCGAACAATCGGGTTGGTATACCTGCGACACACCCGAATATCAGATTTGAAGACTTATCTTAAAATCCCAGGAAAAAACAAAAGTGGCAGGTGTTACAGAGAGAATAGCTCGTCTGAAGTGGAAATATGACGATCACAACGAACGAATACAAGATGGTAGATAGAACAACACCATTAACCGACAGCGACCCTGGTATGGAAAACAAAAGTGAGAAAGGCCCAGATGCGTTGAGTGGATGATGTAAAAAGGATAGGTGAAAATTGGACTTGATGGCGCTAAATAAGCAGAAGCCCAGGAAAACCCATTTGTTCTGTTGATTTTGTTGATCTCGCAGGTTTGGTTTCATGTTCTAGATATTTGTAAGTGTTCACTTGTTCAATACGCTTACCTTCTATACAAATACTCTGCCTCGCTACCAGATTGATAAAAACTTGGATATTTGCTAGGTTAAAGCCCCCACTTCACCGGATGTAGTGCTTAATATATATGTCCTCATCTTTACAGTCTGCCATTATCACGACGTCATCGGCGACATGGTTTAATCTTTCGCCATCTATATTTATACCTCACTAAAGTCTGTCAGGACATTTTTAAAATTCTACGAATGTGCGAGTTTTTGAAGTATTTCTATCAAAGATTCTGACCCGCTTGTATATAGTTTTTCGGTTATATTTTTACGTTTAATAGTTCATCAAATCGTGTGCAGGCAGCTAACAGTTCATAACTTTAAGCAGCTGTAACGGTCGCTGTAATTTTCTGTAAGACACTCGTTTTATTAGCTTCGCTCATAATTACTTTCTTGGCTTATTTAAAATCCTACTGAATTAGCACGCATTCTTTTTAGAAGTTTCGTCGAGCTGGTTTGCCGGCGGGGCCTTGTTCGCTTCGTGATTGGTTGCAGGTGGTCAGACAGCGCGGCAAACAGGTTCCCTCTGCACGCCGCGTTCCGCAGGGTGTCTGGCATGAGACAGAGTGGCTTCAGTCTGTAAGGAACCAGCTTCGATTTTAAACGTTTGAGTTGTTTGAGCAGTTACTGCAAGCAGGGTTTCGAGAGCTGCTCCGCCGCCTCCGCGACCTTTGGGTCGTGTGAGGCGGTGCGAGCAATCAACAGGTCTCTACAGTTTTCGTTTTCCCATGAGGGTTTCGCTTCAGGCCCTGCAAGTCAGGGGATTTTGTATCATACTGCACCCACGCATATAGCCGCAGCTCTTCAACTCTGGTAGGCGAGCTTCAGACACTAACGACGCAGCTAGGTGAAGCTGCAATTGAACCAGGTAGTGTGCGTAGTATGTAAATAATCATAAATATCAACGCCAGCCACCCGCTTTTGGGCTGTATGTAAATAATCCTAAATATAAATGCCAGCCACCCGCTTTTGGGCTGTATGTAAATAATCATAAATACAAATGCAGCCACCCGCTTTTGGGCTGTATGTAACTAATCATAAATACAAATGCCAGCCACCCGCTTTGGGACTGTATGTAAATATTCATATCTCGCAGTAAGTTAGAGGTTAAAGCGACCGCAGCTGGGCCTATAGTTGTAGTCCCTTTCTTTTGTTTTTGTCTCTTGTTGTGTACGCTAGCAAACGTCGGCGCCTGCGTATATAATTTATATTTAGCCATGTATTAGACCAATAGATCGGTTTGCCGTACTTTGTCTTATGATTCCCCACGTGCCTGTGCATGCTTATTTTCAGGGTGAATTATTCACTGTGTAAAGATTTGTGTGAATTGGAGCCTGAAAGAATTTCTTAAGCGTCGCAGGTAGGTTAGGGCGCTCGTCGCCGCAGTGTTGGGAGTTGTGAAGCCGTACACACCGATTGTGCTATTTTTCGTTTGGATTTTGGATTTCGCCAACGTGTATGCTCGCTCTGATTGAGGGAACCGGCTCAATTTATTTTGTCACAGTTTACCGTCCCTTAGGCCGTTGCCCGTAGGTTATCTCGTGTAGACCCACCCCTTGCTTCACTGGGTCTAGTCGGCATATCTTGTTACGGGCAGGGCAACGGTCCTAGGTGAGTCATCGTCCCGACTTTGAGGTATATCGTCCGCGCTGGCCGACTAGCTTTTTGGTAACCTTTTGTGTGAGCTGGTGAGGTGTTGTTAAAATCAATTTGACCGAGAACAAGTCGACTTACTTAAACATACATTTTAGAGCTTTCAGAATCTTGTGTTGGTTGTCTGTGCCAAACGCCTGTTCGGAGTCATCTGAGAATCAAAGACTTACCATATTTATATTTTCTTCAATATGTGTTTTGGTAACTTGAAGGTAGCATTTGTACCATATCCGTTTCTAAAGCCTGTTTGTTCTCGTGGTCGGTGGAGGTCTAACTTGGATGTTCTTCGGTTGGCTCGGTGATTACAACAATCTTCTGGATTTCCTTTGTTTCTAATTGTTACCTTATTTCTTCCTTCCATTCACTGGGCATCTATTCTTCCCTTATATTTGAATTACTACTTCACATAGCCTTCTGTGTAAATTTTCTACCCATTTTTGACCAACCCTTCCATCCGTTCTTGGTGCTTTACCATTTTGAATTCATTTATTACTTTTAGGAGTTTTCCATATTGTTGGTTCCTGAATTTCTTTATTGTTGTATACTTTTCTTAATTCATTAGTTTATCCTCTTGATTAACGTTGAATAACTGACGAGCAGGATCCTAGACTATCGCGGAATAAAATCGAAAGTTTCGAAATGTGGGCTTCGAGAAGAATGTTACGCAACGCTTACCAAGCTTAATATATAAAAAAACTGATATTCTTTGATCACTTGAGTCGATGTGATGCAAGTTCTTTGAAAAATTAATTGTTCAGGGTAAAGTAGAGAGTCAACGTAGTCCCGGACGTCTCCAAAACGATAGAGTAATCAAATACTAACTGGCGAAACGCTGCATAAAGCCACAAAAAATACTGAAAACCGATGGAAATGGAAAAAAACTGGTCACGTCAGTAAATACGGACAATATGTAAAAAGGTTACAGTCATGGACTCTGACCTTTCTGAAAAGAAAAAAATCGGCTAAGAAGAAAAACTGACGAAAATAGTTTTGCCATCGTTTTTTTTATTTTATAGGTGTTATTTCAAAAATATCTTTTTTCTTCTTAATTTTTTAAATTGTAATTCTAAAATTTGGTTTTTGGTTTTTTATTTTCCTATGGAAGTTATTTGATTCGGTTATTTTATTATGTTGTTCTATTTTATTCATCTTTTCAAAAAGTTCTTTCTTGTTTATAGAGTTTATCCTCTTGGATAGTTTGGAATCACTTTATCTTTACTGCCTTTTTAAGTTTACTTTTTTCCTCACAGTCTTTGTCAAACCATTTTTTTCTTGTTTACTCTGCACTTATTTCTAAGATTTCTTGTATGTTATTCCGAGTTGTGCTTCTATTTTTCAATTGCCAAAGCTATTTCTGCTTATACTTTTAATTGTAGTTTTCTTTATTTAGTTTTTTACATCAAATTTATTATTGTTTGATTTATTATCTTTGACATATCTTACGGCCTTCTGTTTTATTTCTGCTACTACTAGATAGTGGTCGGTATCAGCATTGACTCTTCTATATGTTCTTGTATCTCTTATCGACTGTGCCCTTTTCTACAATATATGATCAAATTGGTTCCCCTCATTTGTATTTCCAACAGAGCATCTGCATGTTATGTTTTCACATAATTTCTTTGAAAATTTGGGAGTTGAAATCTTCTAAGAACAAAAGTATGTCATGTTTAGATACTGTCTCACATATTGCTTTCCCCCCTCCCCCTCCTCTCGCTACTATATGCCATGTGTCTTTGTTTCTCTGATTATGTTCCCCTCAATATTTACAACATTTTAAAGTTCTTCCCAACCACATCTCCTTTCCATTGAATTTCTGCAATGCTATTACATCTATGTTATGTTTCATTACCTCCTTTGCTACTCTTACATTTTCTGTGCTTCAATAGTGTTTCAACATTCCAAGCACCAATTTTTATCAATTTGTTGTGCTTTTTCTTTTTATATTTGATTCTTTTTTTCTTAAAATGCTCACTTGTATTCATTTCGTTCCGACCTTTCTTTTGTTGTTCAGGTTTTTGATTTGGGTGTTTTTGCGTCTTCTGTCTGCATATTAACTCTGTTGTACGCTTGTTTCATTTAATTATATACGGTTGTTAATTGTCAGCTCCTGATATCCTACTATCACTTGTACTCCAGTTTGACATTCTTCCTTTGCTGCATTCCATATCATCTTTTTTTTTTATTAGGTCGTTCTCTATTAATGTTGCCTTTTTTCCCGTTAGCTATTATGTCTTGCTTTTGGTTCCAATTTGCTATCTTTGCTAGTATATTTTTTAATTTTTTTCCTTATTATATTCTTCCTTCGTCGTCGGCTGACTGCCTAGCTGTCTTGATGCAAATCCTTAAGTTTTAGTCTAGTTATTATATTATTTTTTCTTCGTGGTTCGTCTTGGTTTTCTAGAATATTCATTATTTTATAGTTCTTGTATTCTTGTTGTGTCACCTTTTCTTTTAAGACTTTGATTTCTTTTCGTAGCTGTGGTTTATCTTGTTCCCATACGTCTTCTTCTGCTTTAACTTCAAAAGCTCGTTTTACTATTTTTGAAGCCGTTATTTATTTCCTTTCTTATCTCCTGTATTTTCTTTAATATAGAGTCAATGTCTTCGTCGTTAGAATAACATTTACTGCATTCTCTTCTATGTTGCTTTGCTATTGTATAAAAACGTTTTCTTGCCGTTTTGAAAGGCTACGAGATTATCATTAGTGTCTATTTCAGCTTAGGCTATCCCGCCTCATTTGTGTTTTTTCTCCAAGTTGGTTTTTGCTTTATGGTTCATCTACACTTTTAAATGGGTTTTACAGCTCTATAAATTAATTGAGTATTGCTGGTATAAATTGTATTATAATGTACGTATCTTCTTCTTCTTCCGGTTCTGTCTCCTATCGGAGATTGGAAATCATCACTGCAATTTTCACTTTATTAACAGCAGCTCTAAACAACTCGTTGGAACTACAACCGCACCACGCTCTTAGATTGCGTAGCCAGGAAGTTCTTCTTCGACCTACACTTCTTTTTCCTTTGATCTTTCCTTGCATTATAAGCCTTAGTAACAAGTATTTTTCTCCCCTCATAATATGACCCAGATATTCTAATTTTTTCCTTTTTATAGTGTTTATTATTTCACATTCCTTTCCCATTTACGCAGTACTTCTCTATTAATCACTCTTCTGTCCATGTTATTTTCCATGTTCTCCTGTAACACCACATTTCAAAGGCTTCAATGTTTTTAATGTTTGTCTGTTTTAAGGTCCATGCTTCCATGCCATATAATAACGTGGAGAAAACATAACAACGTAACATACGAATTCTAAGATTTAAGTTGATACCTCGACAACATAGGAACCTTTTGATTTTAACAAACGCTTGTCTCGCTATTTCTATTCTTGCTTTAATTTCTCTATTTTGTACATTACGTATCTAGTTTTGTATATTAGATGATCATTGCAGTATTAGCTTTATCATAGTGCAATTAACCTTGCTTTGTAAGTACATACATAATGTTGGGGATTTCTCCTTTTTACTATAGTTTATTCGTTGGGGTTTGTTCAATACATAACAGCTTTAAAATGATCATATGTAACAACCCGTTTCAATAGCGCATTCTAGCAATTCGCATCTTCTTTTGGACCACCTAATATTTAAGTAATGTAGCAAAAGAATTCAGGTGTATCGCGCAAAGCGTCCGACTTTAGAGATAAGGCATCTGCAAGGCTTTTGTTGTCGAAGCGCGCTCGCTTGGTAACTTCCTGAGTAGGCTTGCTGGCAAGCAGTAGCGTTTCTCCATTATTGAATTTTTATGGAGCGCCTTCGCGGTATCTGAAATTAAAGGAGCTGGCCTAGACCGCTATTGCTTAAACAAATAAAAACCGCTAGCGCGTTGTTTTCTTCACGAACGGCCGTAACAGCTTTGGTAAGAATGCCTCTTCTAGTTAATTTTTGCATACTAATTTCGATGTTCAGGCCGGTTCCATGCGGCTTTCTTAAGCTTATTCTACAGTTACTCCAGGTATAACTGGGACTCTCATTTTTTCGATTTTACGTGCGAGCTAGTGCTTTTTGCCGCAGTTAACTGCACTCCTTGTTCTTAGCGTCCTTGGTTCTACGAAATGAAGCAGCCAAATCCTGCTTAGAAGCCCTATTTGTCAAAATACGACATACCAGGAATTTCCCCCTCACGATCACTGGACATAAGATCGAATCAAAATGTAGTAGGTACATGCATTCCTCACCGTTTTTATCGACAAAGGCAGTTGCCGCAAACATACTCAGTTCTTGCTAAGGCCTTAGAATATCCAATTGAAGCGTGTTTAATTACGCCTTCTAATCAATCAGTTAATAACGCTAAAAGCGTGGGTAATTAATAGTTTCAAAATGAATGGCTTATGTATATAATTCATGTGTTATTGGCATTATTTGGGTTTGATTAAATGTCCCTATTGCTGATAATATTCTTGTGTTCTTTGCGCAACTCTTTTGCTTGTACAATTTATATAGATATGCAGCGAAGCACTAAAGATAGGTGATGTGTTATTAATTAGCTGAATTTGTTTTTATGTTGTGAATAACGACAAGGCGCCCATATTTTCATAAATCTACTGTTCAATTTTAAAGCCTGAATGATCTTTGCCTGGTTCTTACCCACACCATTATTCTACCGAGAGTTTTTTGCGCTAGCCCAGGCAGTCTCCACCCTTTGTTTAAGGGAGCGGTACACAGATCCAAAGTGTTGATAAATATAAAATGATAAATCAGTTAACAGGAAATAGATGGGACTTAATATCAGATGAAGACAAGCTTAGAGAATTAAATTTACGACTCTTAGAGAACGCAACAGAAAAAGACGTAGATATCTACTGACGAAACTAACCAAAAACTTATATGTCCTATAAGAGATGCAAAAGATGTAGTAAGAGCAATTCCTGCAAAACTGAAAAATTGAGTGCAAGCACTAAATTGTTGATGACAAAGAAAAGATGTAAGAGGATATAACACACAAGACATTTCTAGGTTAATTAAAGAATATAGAACAATGAAACTAGTGAGAAAAGCCAACAAAAGATACAAGAAATTTATTTAGGTTGGTAAGCGGTAGCGGACATTATTTTAATATACGCCCATATTTGTTGGCATTGATGAATATTGAACTTTAACAACCAGATGTTTAAATTACTTATATCATCAGCTCATCATTATCATTTTCAAGCTTTAATCGTCCATTCAAGGACGCAGACCTCCCACAGCCTCTTCAAATGTTCTGTCATTAATTTTTTGTTGCCATTTTCCTCCTGCTGTTTCTCTGATTTCATTCGCCATTTTA
This sequence comes from Agriotes lineatus, assembly GCA_940337035.1. Lineage (NCBI taxonomy): Eukaryota > Metazoa > Arthropoda > Insecta > Coleoptera > Elateridae > Agriotes > Agriotes lineatus. Next base: position 10,214 of record CALNHX010004462.1, read on the forward strand.
TCTATGTAAGACCCACACTTCTGTTCGTTGTCTTTGATTGCCACTGCATCACTCGAGCGGTCCACTCTGTATTGTTCTTTCTACCCAAATGGCCCGCACAGCTTCATTTAAGCTAGGCGATGCGTTCGTTGCCATCCATCACTCCGGTTCTTTTTCTTATTTCTTTTAAGGTGATACCCAACATCCTTCTTTCTATTGCCTTTTGAGTTATATTCATTTTCAGAGTGTTTCTTTGTTAATGTGGCACTTTTCATTTTACATGTGGACATTGGTAATACACATGACTCAAACGCTCTTCTCTTAAGGACATTGCTCTCTAGCTGTATAAGAATGTGACCCAGCCTTCTGAGGGTAGCCCGACCTTGTTGTACCCTTCTTGTTATCTCCGGGGTCTGATGTCATTTTCCAATTTCTATCATAAGCATTTGCCTTCTGTATTTACCTCTTAAGTGCGTCAGAATAATATTGCCAAAAGCAGCGAAAAGAAGGGCAAAAACGTCAAAAACGACATGTAACGTGCAAGACATTGTTAAGTGAGTTAGAGTACAAAGAAGAAATTGGAGGGGCATGTGAACAGAGTAGATAAAGAGATTGGCAAAATAGTTACAACAAAGACCTAATACCAAGATATACGTGGGCAGAGATGGCGTGAATCATGAACATTGACGGTTAGAAGAAAGAAGCAAAATTAAACAGGAAACAAGTCATTACCGTATAACAAGAAGAAAAATAAGATAAAGCATAGATGTAGTGGTTGATTGTATTCCTTACATTTTTCTATTAGTGTTTTTATCATTTGCAAATGGTCTATTGCGCTGAAGCTTCGTCTAAACTCCGCTTGTTCGTTTGGCTGGTAGAAGACCAGTCTATTGGTTAACCTTTTAATGATGATTTTGATGAATTGTTATCGGTGAGATAACAAGCTAATTGGCATATAGTTACTTACTTATTTTAGCTTTGTCTCATTTCTTGCATAGTAGAACAACTTCAGCATTTCCCAACTTGATGGTAATTTGTCTTGTTTTAAGCAAGGATTGAATAATCATGCTATGATGTCTATTAGTGATATTCCTTCAAAAATTTATCATTTTCCGTGAGGCTTGAGTTTCGTATTCCGTAATATCGACAATTTCATAAGACTACATCCATTACCAATGTTCTCTCCTTGTTATTGTTTGATATAATATTATTATGTATTATGGTAGGTATCTAGTCTGCACTTCATTGGCGAAGCTTATGTCAGCTTATGTCACTCTCAACGACACTTGTCCTAACTACCAAAGCAAATGTTTACTTTAACCATGTATTTATTCTCAATTTCCACTGGCTGCGTAGGTACCACTTAAAACCCAATTATTGTAGCATTTGTTGTGTTATCTTTTGTTATTATAAAAAAAGTTTATTTTTACAAACTATCATAAAAATAATAATTTTTTGTATGTATGCATTATCAGTAACCTCTTTTTATTTAGCGGCGTAAAGGCTGGTGCTTTGTACGCTTTAAAGGCTAGCGGTGCAGTGCCCAACTTGGCTTGAGTTGTGCTTTTGTGCTTGCGTAGCAACCATTGTGTCAGAAGTGTCTTGGTAATGGGCTGACATTGTTACTCTATCTCTTAGGTCTGTGGTTCTGAGTAGAGTACAGTTAATTTGGTGCCTAACTGCGAATAGTCTCACTGTATCCGATACCGATTGCTCAGGCTGCGGAAAAATTCCACCCATCGTGGAATTCGAACCGAGGACTTACTTAATACAAGCCTAACGCTATACAAACTGCGCTATCCGGCTTCTTTATTAATAATGACGATGTCTGCTAGCACATTGCTCATTGCACATCAGTTACGCTATATTTAATTTATTAAGACTTTTTGTCTAAGTATCACCTCAAGGTTTACTTGTAATTTTCAGTATGGACATTGCGTGGCGGAACGCCATGTGCAAGAACATATAAGGGTGTTGCTGCAATAGTTGATTTATGCTACGTCATTTTTCTCGCCAAGCCGATCCAGTAGCAACAAAAAGTGCCTGACCGCCTTGGAAAAATCGAGGCAATAGCGAGCAGATTATAAATAAAACAAACCTTTAAAACGAGCCGATAAAAATGGAACTGGAACGAAGTCAAAAGCCCTATCGATTTAATTTTTCAGCTTTCAGCGATATAACCTAGCGGGCCTCCGTATGTAAATGCGCCGCTTAATGCTCCCTTCTCTATTTTTTCTGATTTATACGACATCTCACCATAGAAATGGCATAAAATAAAATCCGAATATTCCTCTAAAGTCAATTTATTCCTGGATTTAGCATTCGGAACGCGCCGTTTGAATTAATACGTGTAAATGCGCCGCATGTTTTTTCGACAGGCCTCCGAAAAGATTTAGTTTCGGCTCGAAGGAAAGTGGCCTCTATGGGCCGAGACATACGGGTGGATACTGTAAGGGTAGCTAAGTGCCGCACCAGCTGACGCCGTTCAAATCAACCCCTTGTAGTCCTGATCGGCATTTCCGGCTAGCGGTTCGTCTTATGAATACTCGCCCTGTTTACACATACCCGCGCTGCCAACATCAGTTATCTAACGCCATGGCGTGGCTGCTTCTTCCAGCAAAAACAAAGCGACGCTTTTTAGTGTCTTTTTATAGGGGATTTATTGGAACGATACTGCCGAGGATAACCAGCTATTAACCGTACATGAGTTGAGCAGTAGTTAAATAGAAACTCTCGGGAGAACGCCAACCGCATTCAGGAATGGAAATGAAAAATTAGGACTTGTTCATACGTTTTGTACACTTCTTAGTTGTACAAGGTTTTTTCAAAAGAAAATCCGCATCGCGGGATTGAAATGATTAGAACAGTAATTGAACAAGATACTATTTAACGAATTAGTTATCTCGAACCACAACGTCCACAACTGACCAGTAATGGGTATACGTATTAGTAAGAGACATCATCAAACCAGCCAATAAAGTCTGGACATGTTACAGTTATTAAATACAGAAGGAATCGAAGGTAAATATACATGTAAGGCAGTGTTACGAGCTATAATGACTTATGCCAGTCAAGCAACGTCAAGCAAACCATACAAATAATAACATGACCCAGAAGGTCAGACCATATTAGAAAAGAAGAACTGCGTGTAGATAAAAGGGAATGAGATATTCAAAAAAAGATGGAGGGAACCGCTATAATAAACAGACTATGCGCTTTAAAAAAATTAATAAAGATGCACATAAAATTTCCAAGGACAAGTACAAGAAAGAAACCGAGTATTACAAAGAGCATTTTTGAAGGATTAACAATAACGACCTAACTTCAACGCTGAAAGAGAAGAAAGAAATTATAGAAATTAACTGTAAGGAATTCTAGGAAGCACACGTCATCTAATAAAAACAGAAGAAATCTAATTAAAGTTGCCACAAGAAGAAAATTGAAAATAGCAATCGCTTGTTCTCTACACAAAGAAATACATAAAGGTGGGCAGATATTTCTCTCTAATCAACGTTTATCGACCCTGAGTGGACATACATCTCTCCCATTATCTTTTATCTGTTTCTGACTTATCCTGTGTTCATCTATTCTCTTTCTGCCACTTTGCTAATATCGTCATATCACCGTAGTATGAGCCGCCCTGGATTTCTCTTTTCTCCCCATGGTTACCAGTTGTTTTTTTGCCCAATTAGTTTTTTTTTTTGCATTCTTGCTATATGTCCTACCCATCGTCATTTTGTTTTTAATATTATTTTTTCCAAAGCCTTTCATTTTGGTATGTTCTCTAATCCGTTCTATAGGTTGTGTGTCTTTTAATTTAACATTTAGAATTGCTCGCGCCATGTGACGTTGGGTTGTTTGCTCATGGTTTTCTTGTGATTTCCTACATTTCCACCTCGTATAGCAATACCGAAAAAACCTTAACACCTGAGAAACCATGTCCCAACTTTTGATCGCTTTCACATCCATATTATTCCATATTGATATCCTACATCCAATCGCTAATCAGCCTGGATAGCGTGGCGAATTATGGAAAACAGCGCAACAAACCCCTTGATCATTATTCATGGAAAGCAACCCAACTCAAAGAACCTCAGTCCGAGGCAAGTTGATATTACCAAATAGCAATATTCTTAATCAAACAGGTTATGTGATAGTAGACCCGAAGCACATTAAATATGTATATCCAAGATATAAATAGTCTTGATACAAGTAAAACCAGTGTGAGAGTAAAATAAAGCAATAATAAACAATAGTATAGTAGTAGTATATTGAGTAAAAAATCATTCAATAATATATAGAAAGCTTAGATAAGTAAGGCATCCAAACTATAACATAAATCTGGAACGGTATAGAACACAACGGCAAAAGCACCTAGAATCAGAAAAAATATATTTGACGTTTTTACAATAATCCTTCTTCTTCTTCCTTCTTTATATAGGCATAATTGTCTGTTTTCCTTCGTCTCTTTGCCTATATTTAGTTCGGAAGGTTGTCACCCCATCGTTTTTGAGGTCTTCCGATGCTTCTTTCTAACGATGACTTGCCCTTTGTCATCTTTACAATTTTGTTCTCTGCCATGCGATCAATGTGTGCATCGCACTTTGTTTTTTTATTTAACAACCAGTCATTGATGTTACCTATTCTACATATTTGTACATACTTTCTTCTGTATCCATTAGTGTTTTTTCAGCTATCTTGCGCACTATTTTCATTTCTGAATAATTAACATTTTCACAAAGTGTATATAAATGAATCTTGAAAATTATACTACGAGATAGTGTAATGATAGAAAAAGCACCATACACCATAGACCACAAGATCTTGTACAAGCTTGTACAGATGCACTACGCTTATTTCAAGGATACAAAAGAACAACAAAGTATATTCTGCAGTTCAAAGAACAAAAACGATGTACATGAGAGTTGATAGTGGTTATGCAGGAAGACAACAAGGAAGAAAGTAAGGTATGTATAAACTAGATGAAGTTTGCTATGTATCTAGCAGCAGCAAATGTAAATGCAAGTGAAGACAGTATGGTAGGACGCTAGTAAAAGAGAACAGATGTATAGTATATCGGAACAAGCTAAGTTACGAATATATAAAACAACTATAGGGCCAGTGGTAACGTACGCGAGAGAACTATGGTTGTTGAAGCAAATTCACGTGTTCATAGTATATTTATTAGCAAAGATAGAAAAGTCAATTTTAAGTTAACATTACTATTTTTTAAATCAGAAAGAAGAAAAGGATGAAAAGAAAGGGATTCGGAAATAATTACACTATAACAAACAACATATGTCAGTTGCACTAATATAAGTGTAACGGTTCAATTTTTCTCAAATATAGCAATGCTGTTTTCTTGATATTAGGTCATTTTAAGCGCCTGCGTGTAGAGCATGTTGCCTTTTTTATTTGGGAAATTCTGTGCATATGCGCTTAAACCACGAAAGTTTTTTCGGTTTTCCAACAATTTTGGCATTTGTCTTCCTTGTCACCTTAAAAAGCGATTCGTCACCGACCGGGGCTAAAGAAAAAGAATTTATACTTCTAGCAGGCAGCATTTAACATCGTGGTGAATTTCGGATGGTGTATTTACGTTAGCTTAATTGCCCATTCTCGTTTGTTTTTGGGATATATGCAGATTTTCTATGATTTGTTACATTTTTCAACCTGTACGTCCGTTTTTTCCTTACGGATCCTTCCCTACGGCCGGTTTTGGGCAATTTTTAGCCAGCACTTCTCTATTTTGAGCCAGTTTTGAGTGACCCAACAGCCACTTATAAACCGTTGAAAACCTCGCGCCCCCAGGTAGTTAGTGCATGGAGTCTTGGGGCCACTAGCGGATCTGCTGCATAGTGGGTAATGCAAGGTCAGGTTGTGATATATCTTACGTTATACTCCTGAATAGTGTCGAGAGCTCATCAAAACTACAGAAATCTCCAGAGCCCAGGAAATTCAAGAAGAAACTCACTGCGTATGCGGTTTCAATTCAGAGCTCGCAGAAACGTGAAAGTATAATACAATGTTTAACTAAAATTACTCCACTGTTAACGCAAAAAAACTTGAATTGCTTGCTTCTTGCATTTCTATTTCTAATTATGACACCATCCACGGGGTCTATAATTATTCCTTGGGAGCTTATCGCTTGATAAGCAGCCCACGGGCGCTTTTCAGGTAATCAGTTCGGGATTGGTCGATTTTCAAATAATGCATGGTTCTCATTAGGTGATATCAGTCATGTGACAGTTGTGTATAATAATCGAGTTAAGTACTAATTATTTTACGTATTCTGATTACACATAATGTTGTTTATTAAACTGTTAAGATGGTAGACGGGTTTTTGGTTTAGACTGTGCCCATGCCGTTGAGCGACGACATTTGTTTTTTACGACGCGTTAATTTTATGTAATTATAAATGCGCTTCGTTATCTAAAGGACTTTATGATAAGCGTCGCGTCCGCACATTGCGTATAAGAACATAGAGAGGGAAATCGAAAAAAACACTATTTTAAATAACATTCAAGAAGCAAACCAAAACCATTAAACATGAGCAACATCATCTGATCTTTTAAAAGCGGCATACCAACAGGCAAGAGACCGCCGGGACTCCCCTCCAATCTACGACAACAAAACTGGTTTTCCACATCGAACGAATAAAAAGGTCATACAAACATGATACAACTCTAGTCTAAAAGACAGAAGAAGAAAAAGAAGATTTTACCTAATGCTTAAGAAATAAACCAAATTAAAAACTCGTTTCTACTTTCTACTTATACTACCAGGTGACCATAGATGGTTGTGATTTTTTCCTTATGTTGGCACTGTTTATGTTGGTGGCACTGTAAGTCTATGTCAAATTCGAGGTTAGCAGGTTAGGTTTTCCGTCATTGTTGGCACAAACTGACACAAAATCTAACCTGCTAACCTCGAATTTGACATGGACTTACAGTGCCACCAACATAAACAGTGCCAACCTAAGAAAAAAAGTCACAACCATTGATGGTCACTCGGTACTTATTGATGCCACAGTTTTATTTAACAAAAAAAAATCTAAATTGGCTTTCATTTGCCTCATTCATTAATCAACATACCATTGAACAAGTATATTATGTTATATACCTCAAAATCATAAATAGTAGACGTTACAGAAGCACAAAACGAAGAAATTACATGTTACCTGTTTCTCAAACTTGCTACCTAATTGGATGGTGTGGATAGATTTTTCAAATAAAAACTAATCGGTGTTATCACTATATTTCTGATAAAGATTTGTCAGCAAAGTTAATATTAACGAGTTCACTTTTATCTTTTCTCGCCATTTGTGAGTGTGAAAACAAATTGTGTAATTAAACAATGGAGAACACCTATGAACATTTAGCCCTTGTAATCTTCCTTCTCATATTCTCTCTATCGTCATTTTAATAATTTAAATTGAATATTATAACTTATTTGAGACTTGATCAGCATCTTTATTGAATTAGTGCTGTATATACAAGTCATTAAAAAATAAAGTATGGGCCCTATTACACAGCACGAATGTACTCCTTACATAGAGTCTTAGGAAGTGAGGTCTGGCGTTACTCTCTCGCCCTCATTCTACCCTACCAAGTCTTTTCATAAATTGAGGTATTTTTATAGTTAACAGTAATGCTTAAATTATATTATTAAACAAGTCTTGCATTTTCCCGTGTTTACTGAACCCTTGAAATGCAGTGATACTGGAGTAATTGCAGGAATTTAAAGCAGTAAATAAACAAGCCAGCCATTAGAGCAAGGTTATCAGCTACAAGAAGATGATTTTACAGTACATACGTTTATGCAGCGAAATCTCATATACAATTAAAACCATGATAATTCAATAAGTTTCGACAATTAACTCCGTTTGTTATAAAAAACAAAACATCCACTCAGTTTAAGAAGTTCAACAGAAATAACGAAAACTATTTGAATTTAAAACCATTTACATGTTGTATTTGTTTAAAGTGCATTGACAGTGCTTGATTAGCTTTACTCAAGTAAGTTTCGTTTATTGGATGTATTATTTACTTAGAGAGATTATTTGTGATGTGCTAGTCGATGTTAAATTTTATTCTTCCCCGAAATATTAGTTCAATTAATGTTTTAAAGTTTATACACGACATTTCTTATACACAATTTCCTCCAATGTTAATGAGTTTGAAACACATAATTCCATGTTGATATAAATTTACTTTTTATCACCTTCCCTTGAACTAGGCACTCAACTCAGCAACAATTTTCACAGAAATTTGCAACAGTTTTCACTCTCTTGAATGGATTTTAAAAGCAGCAATAAACGCCTATGTAAATGAAAAAGCCTTATTTATTTTATATACTACAGATATACAACTTTAAGTTTTAAATCCGACATAATAATTTGCTTTGCTTGACGCCACTTTGAGAGCGAACCAGTGGGCCCAATTGGCTGATTTTGGTGTCAATCGACTCAGGGCGACGCAAGTAAGCCAGTAGTAGGGTTTTCAAATTTTTATAAGTGACTTTTTTTATGTGGAATAGCTAACCTCAAAATTAACTCGACACACAAAATGGATCACTCTTGTACAAATTTGGGTGTAGAATGCTAGTAACAAATAAATTTTAATAATTACGTATATCTTTTAAATGTTTCCCGCTGGTTAATTTAAACCTCTGCCGTTGAAAAGAAACGATCGTTTACGACTACATCCCTAATTTTTGAAATTTTGTCCAGATTTCTAACGTGGGCTATTCGAATTCTTCTCGAATTTCTTATTGAAAGTTCTTGCCTGTATCGATGTACTCATCTTAAGTGTTGATTTAGAGGAAAAAATCAATATTTCGATCAAATATTCGTTTGAAATCACGTCGAGTTTTAGTGTTTGTTTTGCACAGCACTTTGACAAAATAGGCGTACTTTAAAAAATTCATCTTTTATTATTCTTAGTAAAGCAAATTAAAAAAGACACTCTCCAAGTTCTTTTATCTGATTGATCAGATATATCCTATTATTAACTTGTTCCAGTATCTTAAATGTAATAAAAACATACGTCGAATATTCAACTACTTTTATTAGAAAGCTTTTCAGAAGATCAGAACACGATTAAATAAACTAAGAAACATCAATGAATGCAAATGTAATTTACAATAGATTTCAAATACACAGATAGGTCTGCTTCTCAGCTAGACAATCTGGCGGTTCAATTCCCAGTAACACCAACGCCAATAACCTTGTGCCGAGACTATTACGATTTCCCATTTGGCAACAGTCCTCTGCAATGAGAAGCAACAACAAGATTGAAAACTAGAAATTGAAAAAAGCATCCTCGGAGTACCGTTTCTACATTTTGAAAAGTGATTTTCACAAAGCATCCACGAGCAAAATGTATCCCGATAACCTTTCAACCATCATCTGCAATTGTAAATCACGGGATGTAGAAATCCTCAGTTAGTTGATATTTTCAGATAGCTCCGGAAACTCTCATTAATTGTTCCCAATGTATACATTGGAAAAAAGTTATTTATTTGGGAATGTCTTGCAAGAAAATGGATACTATAGGCACGAGAGGTAATAATCTTAGGATGCCCTTTGTCTATTTCTGGTCATCAGTCCCCAAAAAGGAGAGACCCATGTCCTTGAAATGGGGATGCAATAAAGATGGGTGCTATAGTCACAGGAGATGGTAATTTTAGAATGCTCTTTGTCTATCTTTGGTTGTCAGTTCTCAAAAAGGAGAGATTAATGCTACTCAAATTGAGATGCAACAACAATGGGTGCTACAGTCACAAGAAATTGTAATATTATGATGTCTTTTGGCTATCTCTGGTCGTCAGTCTTCGAAAAGGAAAGACCAGTGACCCTCAAATAGGGATGTAACAATAATGGGTGCTATAGTCACGAGCAATGGTAATTTTAGTATGACCTTTGTCTATCTCTGGTCGTTAGTCTTCAGAAAATAAAGATCAATGCTCCTCAAGTGGACATTCAACAACAATGGGTGCTATATAACAATGCCATTTACCTATCTCTGATCATCAGTCCTAGACCAACACTTTTCAAATCGCGATGCAACAACAATAGGTGCCATAGTCACGAGACATGACAATCCTAGAATGCCCTTTGTTCATCTCTGGCCGTCAGTGCTCAAAAGGGTAGGTAAATGCTTCTCAAATAGAGACGCAACCACATGAGTGTTATAGTCACGAAATATGATAATCTTAGGATGGCATATGTTTATCTTTGGTCGTCAGTCCTCAAAAAGGAGAGATCAATGCCCCTCAAATTGAGATGCAACAACAATGGGTGCTACAGTCACAAGAAATTGTAATATTATGATGTCGTTTGGCTATCTCTGGTCGTCAGTCTTCGAAAAGAAAAGACCAGTGACCCTCAAATAAGGATGTAACAATAATGGGTGGTATAGTCACGAGCAATGGTAATTTTAGTATGCCCTTTGCCTATCTCTGGTCGTTAGTCTTCAGAAAATAAGGACCAATGCTCCTCAAGTGGACATGCAACAACAATGGGTGCTATATAACAATGCCATTTACCTATCTCTGGTCATCAGTCCTAGACCAACACCTTTCAAATGGCGATGCAACAACAATAGGTGCCATAGTCACGAGACATGACAATCCTAGAATGCCACTTTGTTCATCTCTGGCCGTCAGTGCTCAAAAAGGGTAGATCAATGCTTCTCAAATAGAAATGCAACAACATAAGTGCTATAGTCACGAAATATGATAATCTTAGGATGGCCTATGTTTATCTTTGGTCGTCAGTCCTCAAAAAGGAGAGATCAATGCCCCTCAAATGGGGATGCAACAACAGTGGGTGCTATAATCACGAAAATGGTAATATGATGATGCCGTTTGGCTATCTCTGGCCGTCAGTCTTCGTAAAGGAAAGACCAGTGGCCCGCAAATAGGGATGCAACAATAATGGGTGCTATATTTACGAGAGATGGTAATCCTAGAATGATTTTTATCTATCGAACACGTCAGTCCTGAAAAATGGGAGGCCAATGCTCCTGAAATGTGAATGCAACAAAAATTGGTGCTATAGTCATGAGAGAGGGTAACCTTGTAATGCCCTTTGTTTATCTTTGGTTGCCAGTTCACAAAGAAGCAGACCAATGATTTTAAAATGGGAATGCAACAACAATAGATGCTATAATCACAAGAAATGATAATATCTCTGGGCGTTAGTCCTCAGAAAATAAAGATCAATGCTTCTCAAATGGACATGCAACAGCAATGGGTACTATAGTCAGGAGAGATGGTAATCCTAACATGCCCTTTGCCTATATCTGGTCATCAATCTTAGACCACCACTTTTCAAATGGAGATGGAACAATAATAGGTACCATAGCCACGAGACATGATAATCCTAGAATGCCCTTTGTCCATCTCTGGTCGTCAGTGTTCAAAAAGGGGAGCTCAGTGCTTTTCAAATAAAGATGCAACAACATAGATGATATAGTCATGAAAGATGATAATTTTAAGATACCCTTTATTCATCTATGGTCGTCAGTGCTCAAAAACGGGGGATCAATGTCTCTCAAATGGGGATCTAACAACAATGGATGGACCAGCACCCCTCAAATAGAGATGATATAATGGGTACTATATTTACGAGAGATGGTAATCCTAGAGCGCTGTTTATTTATCGAACACGGCAGTCCCAAAAAAAATGGGAGGCCAATGTCCTTCAAATGTAAATGCAACAACAATAGGTGCTATAGTCACGAGAAATGGTAATATTATAATGTCGTTTGGTTATCTCTGGTAGCCAGTCTTCTAAAGGAAGGACCAGTGCTCGTCAAATAGGGATGCAACAATAATGGGTGCTATATTTACGAAAGATGGTAATTCTAGAGTGATCTTTATCTATAGAACACGTCAGTTCTGAAAAATGGGAGGTCAATGCCCTTCAAATGTGAATGCAACAATAAGTGCTATACTCAGGAGAGATGGTAATCTTAGGATGCCCTTTGTTTATCTCTGGTTTTAGTCTTCAGAAAATCAAGATGAATGCTTCTCAAATGGACATGCAACAACAATGAGTGCTATAGTCCGGAGAGATGGTAATTCTAACATGCCCTTTTTCTATTTCTGGTCACGAGTCCTAGACTAACACTTCTCAAATGGAAGTGTAACAATAATAGGTGCCATAGTTACGCGAGATGTTAATCATAGGATGTCCTTTGTCCATCTCTGTTCGACAGTGATCAAAAAGGGGATAACAATGCTTTTCAAATGGAGATGCAACAACAATAGGTGATATAGTCACAAAAGATGATAATTTTAAGATACCATCTATGGTCGTTAGGCCTCAAAAAATAAAGATCAATGCCCTTCAAATGGACATGCAACAACAATGGGTGCTATATTTTGGAGAGATGATAATTCTAACATGCTCTTTGTCAATCGCTGGTCATCAGTCTTAGACTAACACCTCTCAAATCGACAAGTAACAACAATAGGTGCCATAGTCACGAGAGATGATACTCCTAGGATGCCCTTTGTCCATCTCTGGTCGTCAGTTTCAAAAAGGGGAGCTCAATGCTTTTCAAATAGAGACGCAACAACATAGATGTTATAGTCATGAAAGATGATAATTTTAAGATACCCTTTATTCATTTATGGTCATCAGTGCTCAAAAACGGGAGATCAATGTTCCTCAAATGGGAATCTAACAACAATTGATGCTATAGTAACAAGAAATGGTAATATTAGGATGCCGTTTGGCTATAACTGGTCGCCAGTCTTCAAAAAGGAAAGACCAGTGCTCCGCAAATAGGGATGCAACAATAATGGGTGCTATATTTACGAGAGATGGTTATCCTAGAGTGGTGTAATGCCGAAAGGCGGGGCACCAGCCAACATTTGTAAATATGTGTTGGCAAATAAATTGAAAGTGATCTTTATCTATCGAACACATCAGTTCTGAAAAATGGGAGGCCAATGCCCTTCAAATGTGAATGCAACAATAGGTGCTATACTCACGAGAAATGGTAATTTTAGGATGCCCTTTGTTTATCTCTGGTCGTTAGTCTTAAGAAAATAAAGATCAATGCTTCTCAAATCGACATGCAACAACAATGAGTGCTATAGTCCGGAGATATGATAATTCTAACGTGCCCTTTGTCTGTTTCTGATCACGAGTCCTAGACTAACACCTCTCAAATGGAGATGTAACAATAATAGGTGCCATAGTTACTAGAGATGTTAATCATAGAATGTCCTTTGTCCATCTCTGTTCGACAATGATCAAAAAGGGGATAACAATGCTTCTCAAATGGAGATGGAACAACAATAGGTGCTAGAATCACGAAAATCTTAATCTTAAGATACCCTTTGTTCATCTATGGATGGGATGTGGAAATTCTCAGTTAGTAGTTATTTCCAGATCTCTACGGAAACTCTCATTAATTGTTCCCAATGTATACATTGGAAAAAGTTATTCATTTGGGAATGTCTTGCAAGAGAATGGATACTATATTCACGAGAGATAATAGTCTTAGGATGCCCTTTGTCTATTTCTCGTCTTCAGTCCTCAAACAGGGGAGACCGATGTCCTTGAAATAGGGATGCAACAAAAATGGGTGCTATAGTCACAGGTGATGGTAATCTTAGGATGCCCTTTGCCTCTCTTTGGTCGTCAGTGCTCAAAAAGGGGAGATCAATGCTTCTCGAATAGGGATGCAACAGAAATGGGTGCTATACTCTCGAGCATTTTATGATGCCATTTGTCTATCTTTGGTCGTCAGTCCTCCAAAAGGGGAAACCACTGCCTTTTAAATGGGGCATTCAACAACAATGTGTGCTATAGTTACGTGAGATGGTAATCCTAGCATGCATTTGGTGTAGCTTTGGTCGTCAGTCTTTAAAAAGAGGAGGCTGATGCTCCTGAAATGGAAATTCAACAATAATGGGTACTATAGTCAAGAGAGATGGTAATCTTAGGGTGCCCGTTGTCTATCTCTGGTCTTCAGTCTTCAAAATAGGAGATCAATGCCTATTAAATGGGTATGCTACAACAAGGAATGCTATAGTCACAAGTAAGGTACCAGGTGGTGTAGCTTGAACAAGCATTCACGTTCGATCAGCAGAGTTAAGCAACGCTCTTTCTGGTCAGAACTTGGATGGGAGTTCCACGGCTGCATCTCTCGGCGCCTCGTGGTACGGCTGCCACGGAAATAGTTGGTCCCGGATGTCATAATAACATCATGACAGTCGTTAGTGGGGTTGAAGTCCCCATAAATGTACAGCGACGCCTATAATTGGCTGAGTACAAATAAATTTTTAAAAAAAATTTAAAAAGCCATTTGTTTATCTCTGGTCGTGATATCTGTAAACGGGGAGACCAATGACTCTGAAATGTGGATGCAACAGCAATGGGTGCTATAGTCATGAGAGATGGTAATATGAGAATACCCTTTGTCTATTTCTAGTCGTCAGTCTTCAAAAAGAGAACAATGCCCATCAAATGGGTATACAACAACAATGGATGCTGTAGCCGCAAGAGATAGTTATCTTAGAATACCCTTTTGTCGTCAGTTCTCGAAAAGAGGTGATCAGTGCTCCAGGAATGAGTGCTATAATCGCGAAGATGGTAATCTCAGAATGTCCTTTATCTATCTTTGGTCGTCTTTTGCTGTTTTGATATGCACGTAAACTATCTCATAAAGTTGTTGGGGATTGTCTATGTTGCTGGCCATTAAAGCTGAATCATCAGGAAATCGGATGTTATTAATCCTAAACTATCACTTTTCTTTCGATTGGTAGTAGTATCAAGCTTAATTATTTTCGAATTAATGTAAAACGATAATTGACATCTGGAGTCAAAACAGATAGTGATAATTATACACCTCTTCTTTCATAATACACTTAAGATTAGTAACTGACTGGAACATCTTAAAGTCGTAATTATCTTGCTCTACGTAGTCACAAATACTAAAATCAACAAACGAATGTCACAGTTCTCAGCATACTGCAACACATCCAAAGCTCACGCTGTGTTAATTATTGTTCTCGTTTCAGTAACACATTTTTGATGAAAATGGCAGCTTCGGCGTGGCAAATAGCTCTGCTGGCCCTTTTCATGTCAGCTATACGTGAAGCGTCAACAACGCCGCAGGGTACGTCATGCAATTAACTACAAAACAATGCCAACTTAGTTTAAGCGACCCAACCGACGGTGGCGGCACAGGAACCATTTTGGGTTAATTTTAATACACTTAGTAATTTTTATATGTATTTCAACAGCCCCCAAGGCCAATTCCCCGAGCAGAGACTTGAACAAGTCGCACGAAACAGAAACTGCACCAGATACAGTACAAGCTTTACTTAATTTCTATAGTAGTAGTAGATAACTACTGCAAAAATTGCAATTGTAGCAACAAGTCAAGGTCAGAATCAAACCTTACTCAACGCTACGGGAGCAATAAAATCCATTGCTATTCAAGAAGACATTTCTGAAGTGCAAGTAAATCACTTGAATGTCCTCAAAAATAAATTACTGGCACGAGTTGGCAATATGGAAAATCTTGACGATCCGATTTGTACAAGAGGTTTAGACGCCAACGGCAGCCTCTACCATGACCTTATTCTTTATTTGAAGAACAATTATAAAATGATTTATCCTGGTTAGATCATGTATTTCCCAATTTGTTCAAAAATTAACTCCTTATTTTATTAGGAACCCTCTGGTGTGGCGATGGCGATAAAGCCAAGAACTACGAGAATTTAGGTCTTTTCACTATGACTGACAGCTGTTGCAGAGAACATGACCTCTGCAAGGATTATATAAACCCTGGTGAAATTAAGAATGGGCTTAAAAATTCAGGATTATTTCCAAGGTACTTATTTAGTAAGAGTGGCCACTTATCTTTAAAACAACTGTTTCAGATTTACCTGCAACTGTGATTTAAGATTATACAACTGCCTTAACGACGTGAATTCTATAGTATCAAGGCTTGCAGGGTTTATGTATTTTGATGTCTTAGCTCCACAGTGCTATATGAGGCAATATCCAATCACTGAGTGTGAACAGGAAGTGCTGTAAGTGTATCTCGTGTCGAAGGGTTGTAATAACACGTTTGCATCTCTTAGGGGCAAGTGTGTCAACTATTGGGTTGATACTACGCAACCAAAACGGGTCCAGTGGATGGACAGTCCGATTTTTATATTAGCAGCGATAATAATTTTTTTAGAAACAAGCTATATTTTAAAGGTTCTTGTGTAATGTATGGCAACAACGGAGAATAACTAGTTTAACAATGAAATTATACTATAATTAGAAATGTGCATAAGGAAAAATGGTTTAGTATAGCAATATTGTGAAAATATTCGTAATTATTACTATATTGCTGAATAAGAAGTTTTATACATATTAGATGGCACCACAGTGATGGTACAAAGCATTATATATAGTCATATATAGAATATAATTAGTTTATAAGTTCTTAGCTTTGCTTATCTGGTTCTATTGTTTGCTTAACAGACAGCTTAGTGCTGCCGGCGTACTCCACGTACACGTATTCAACGCTAATGTATGGGTATCTGATTTTCGTAATCCCATCTGTCGATTTGCTCGAGGTGGACAAAATAATTACTAACTTTTGTAACACTAAAACCATAGTTTTGTATTTTCAGGAACTAAAAATAAATAAATAGATTTAATAACCTCAGCCAGTTCATGAATATACATCTGCAAAGTAACATATAGAATCGACTTTCCCGCACATGTTTAAACCCTCGCCCCTTTTTCAAGGCAACTGATATTGTTATTTCTTTTTCTTAAAGATTATAAGTTATCAATACAGTTAATAAGTATGTGCCTTAGTGTCAAAAACCTTGTTTAAGAGATTAAGGTTGCTTACATTCATTTCCTATTGAGAGTTCGAGAGACCCTCGTATAGTGATATTTAAGTAAACAGGTCTAAATGAACATTAACGTGGTGTACGAACCACACAAGTTACCATGACAAATATAGATTAATAAAATCTGGCAACGTTGTTTGTAAAAATCGAACATACCAATACAAGTTACTTTAAAACAATGGGCTTCCAGACTTTCGTTCTCTTATGGAATAGTAGAAACGTCACAGATACAAAGGAGGTATCATTAGGTAACTGAAACACAAGTAAAATTCTCAATATGACTATATGGCTCGATATAAACCTCTATTTATTTTAAAATTGAATGACGAACTTCCTATGAAAGCAGAGGAGTAATGTAGCCGTAAAGGGTGCCCTAGAGAACTGAGCTTTAGAAGAGAGTGTATTATTATTACATATTCATATTTTTTTTAATAATAAAAATTAATATAATACAGAGGCTCTTAATAAAGGTCAGTTGTATTTTTGTATCTTGAAAATGTCTAAAGCAGTAAATTTATACTACAGAGGTACAGTTTGCGCAAACGCCCAGTTTCCCATACTAGATCTATATTAAAGAAAACATGGAGAAATTTAAAAATAAAGTCCTTGACCATGCAAAAACAACAAACTATAAGCCCAAGTATAACACAAACACCAATTCAGATGCAACACCAAGCTTCATTCTTTATCGGCCAGTAGAGCTGCGTACAATCGGCTTACCAATTTTTTGGGAGGGGCTTTTACTGAAACTGTTCGCGCTACACATAGTATAATAAATATTTTATATTTTACCAAGTCTTTTTTTTTCTTTAATATAACTACAAGCACAGTTGAAAAACTACAAGAAATTTTCTTTTTTTTTTATTGTTTCCTGTAGTTCTTCATGTAAATGGGCTAAGTATTGAACGCAAAGACAAGGTAATAAAAAATAATAAATAAACCGAATGAATAGTTTCAGGGTAGTATCGTGTGTGTCGGAAAATGTTTCCTTGTCTATTTATTCTAGATGCAGATTTAATAAATGACATATATTGGTATATTTTACTTGTTTTAATGAAGGTTAAAATTAAACATGGAAAATCTTGTACACAACATTGTTTATGGATGGTGGTTGGTCACACTTCTGAGCATACGTAGTTTACATTGTTTACCACGGTTATGCGTATGCCCATCATTTTTATGGTAAAAAATGACAATGGTACCAAATTAAAGAGGATAATATTACACGTCGCTTAATATTAAAAATTAATTGTATAATGTTACTTTTATAAAAACAAAACAAATTAAAAAGGTATTCTAAAATATGGGTTTAAAAAGAAAATCTGTCAGTTAACAACTTATTTAAATTGTATCCCTTAAAATGGATTTATTCTAACGTGTAAACCGTATTCATTATTACAACTTGTTAAACTGGCAATCACCGATGTTTAGAGGTATGACATATCATTCGGTATCAATGGATAGTGAAATTGTCGATCGGATTGAAAAGCAAATGAAAACCGAGTGTTTTCTCAAAGAATATTTTCTTAAAATTTCCACTTGCTGTTTATTTATGTTAATAATAATCATAAATATTTATAGCATCAAATTCAAAATTTAATTGTTTTTGCTTAAATGCACGGGATAAGAAAATACTATAAAAATCTGAATATATGTTGTACCTGCTTACATATCTGCCTGCCTGCTGCATGTGTCACGCTTTTAGAGTCATCGATCGGTTTTGTGTATTTTCTTATGTCGTTACCATCCGCTTCGCAATGCAACGGTAAGCGTGAATGTAGCGTAGCGCCCGAGCGGTTAGACGTCTGATTAGAAATCAAATGCAAGTTCGAATCCTACCGACTACGATATTTTTCTCTTTGTGAATTAATATAATTTTCATTACTAATAGTTTCGTTTGACTGTTTCAGTCTTATTGGAAATGTTAAGATATTTTTACATTTTGTACAAAATTATGAACACTCCGCAACAGGTATTCAAATTAGCAAGTAGTATTTTGTATACCAAGGCATTTTTTTAAAATTTGGATTTAGTTGCCGAAGCGTGTAGGACCGAGACAAATAAACCACATGAGGGATAAAAAGGAACTTCGCTGCCGAGGGGTCGGTACATTATGGTTTTTTAAATCGCAAAATCGCGAATTACAACATTTTAATCAACTTTTGTAGGTTATGTTGACGTCGGTTGACGTTTACCTATCGCACCGCCACTTACAAAAAGTCGTAATACAATGGATTACTTGACTGCCGATTTCTCGTTTTTAATGGCGATTTCGAAGTTCTTCACTGCCGATTTCAAAAAGAAGTATTTTATCCAACACCTCCTAGTTATAAGGCTATTACAATCGATTTTAGACCTCTAAAGTGGTCTATAGCTCACTAGTTAGTTAAACCATAACCACTAGTGAGATAAAAATCAGGTTACTCACTACTGTATTGTTGACAGCGCTGTCAAGCTATGTCAAATTTGAGATTTGCACGTTAAGTTTTGCGTCAGTCTGTATCAAATATCAAACAAAACCTAACCTACTAACCTCGAATTTGACATAGACTGACAATACGCTTCAGTACTGCCAAACGTATAACACCAATCACAGGCGACTCTAATTATAAATGTATTAGATCTCTTGGTACTTTCCAAGTTGTCGCTATGACTTTTCAAAGCTGTCAATACAAATGGTATGTTTTTTGGATATTTATTGAGTTGTTGGATACAATTTTGCATGGCACGCGTGTGTTATTACAAGTAATTCACTCAAAAAATGACCCCACTCGGCCTGGCGGGCTGAGGGCTCAACTTTTCTCTTGTGGATGATTTGTAATATAACACACTTATAACATAATAGTATATTACGCAACAAATTTAGAAAAATGAAGAATTTTTAGTTTTATAACTGTGCCACTAATGCAACCGATGAGTATTAAGAAACTAATTTACTAATTAAACAGTTATTTTCCATCCAGTAATTAGAGTTCACGGCCACTACTAGACTTACTAACAATATGCTTATAACGGCACATTATTGTGTCTCTTACGTCAACATGTTCATCTTCAAGTGTGTGTATGTGGCAACCTTCTAGATGGTCTTGAAGATTCTACAACTGACAAAAAACAAGTCGAAGAATCTATAACCTATAACTTCGTGCGTATGAACTTTCTGAAGTGGTACATTTTAACCAAGCTTAACATTCCGCCGTTTAAGCTATAAATTGAAAGCACACCCTTACAAGTACACTTTATAACTCTAAGAAAACAAAGGTATCGGTTATGGTTATAAACGACTTTAGTATGAGCTTGGATTCAAATGAGCGTGGTCTCATACACATTATTGTCGGTTTCCACAAGCGAGAAGCACACGAAAAGGTACCATCCATAGGATAAAAATTAGAAAACATCCAGCTTCTAGAATGGTAAAAAACGTAATAAGATCAAAGACTACGATTGATTTAGGAAAGGTTCACATTCTTATTTGGTACAAGTACCACTTTTACCATAGACAGGAAAACAATTAAGAACGTGTGGAAATGCCTGACGATGGATTTGGCGAAAGAAAACGATAAAACAAAGGTCTATCTGACAGAAATCTTAAGACACTGTTGCTGACAACATAGCAAGCAAGCAAAAACAAATCATAAATTTTAATGGAGCCCAAATTAGGTAACTTCACATGCAGAACGCCAGATTTGACAAGTACATGCTATGAAGCATAGACCATGCAAAGGCAACGTTGATTCTTAGCTAAATTTCCTTTTGTTCCTTTCTTCTGTTCTGTATGTTGTCAAACACACTGCAAGTTACTTCAAAATATCCAGTTTTGAGTATAATAAAAAAAAGTAATAGGTGCAAAGAGCACGATTGGTTTGGATCAAACTTAAAAGTGTTCAGGATGCGGCACCTTGTCAGACTGAAAACGTTATTAATACATTCTTATTGGGTAACTAGCACTGTTACCATAGCCGGGAAAACAATTGAGAACGTTTGGAAATGCCTGACGGGGGAGCTGGCGAAGCAAAACAATACAACAAAGGTCTAGCTGAAAGAAATAATAAGACACTATTGCTGACAACATAGCAAGCAAGCGAAAACAAATAATAAATTTTAATAGAGCCCCAATTAGGTAACTTCACGTGCAGAAAGCTATATTTGACAACTACATGATACGCAACATAGGCCATGCAAAGGCAACGTTGGTTCTTAGCTAAATTTGCTATTGTTCCTTCCTTCTGTTCTGTATGCTGTCAAACAAACTGTATGTTACTGTAAAATATCCAGTTTTTAGCATGATAAAAGACGTAATAAGTGCAAAGGAAAAACTTTATTAATACATTCTTATTAGGTAACTAGCACTGTTACCATAGCCGGGAAAACAATTGAGAAAGTGTGGAAATGTCTGACGATGGAGCTGGAGCAAGGAAAAAAAATACAACAAATGGAAAGAGAACGTAGCGAGCAAGTAAAAACGAATAATCAATTTTAATAACAACGCATCGTAGGTCATGCATGCCATGCAACGTTGATCCTTAGCTAAATGTACTATTTTTGCTTCTCTTTGTCGTGTATGCTGTCAAACACACTGTATGTCACTAGAACCACCATGGAAGATTTTAAAATATTGCTCTAAACTGTATTAATGCATGCGCCGAAGAATCGAAAAAATATATTAGCGAATATTAATTTTCCAAGGGACTGTACTGTAGGCTTGTGATAATAATAGAATTTAAATGGTTTTCCAAGGAATAAAAAAGAGAAGAAGTCACTGTTATACATTAAGATGAAACTGAAGGAAAGATTCATGTGGCCTCGAGAAAAGTTTACGAATTGATAGTTAAAAAATCAAGAATTATGTAGTTATTTACTGGCTTGGTACTTCATTTTCCGATGTTCATTTGTTTTAACAGTAATTATAAATGGTCGGCAAAATCCTCACACCAAGGAAATGTCACAAATATTTTCATCTAAAACGATAACTAAGTATACCTAGACTATAGAGACACACATTTTATTTTTTCTATTAAATTCTCAATAAAACTGTTTATAATATATCTATTGTTTGAGGTAATAATGCAAGTGTGAATATTTTTTATTCCAAAACTCTGTATACCTTTCATGTTGCAATTAGTGATAAAAAAATCATACAACTTCTTCAGAGATTAAAGCAAGCAAGCAAGTTTTTACCATGTCACGCATATTCTTACTTGGAAAAATCCTCTAACGAAGCAAAAGCTTATACCAAAAAAATGGGAATACTGGTTATCTTCTGTTTATTTAAATTCAGTTTAAAACTATTATTAAAATGTGCTATGGTAAAAGTATAGACACAAAAATTGTTCAATAATGACACCATGAATATCTTTTATTCCAGTTTTACCTTTTGTATGATTAGATACCTACAGGTTGATATAAAACATAATTATTGTTTCAATAATGCAACGTATGTGTTGCTTAGAAAAGTTCTTTACAAAAACAGAGCAAACTTAAAAAATATTTTGTTTAATCAATGAAAAAACAAAAATTACTTTATATTTCCCACTGAAACTGCTTGGAAAAAGCTTCCTTAGAAAACTGTCAAATTGAAATTTTTAAAACAAAGGAATATGATGCCCTTACCACTTCGGATACTTCTGTCGGGTTCGTCATTCCCTAAAATGGCACTGACACTAAACTTAAGCACGGGCTTGCTGTCTTTGATCCCATTGTCACTTTGCATTCTACACTGTAAAAAGTTGCAGTCTAACCGGCCACAATGCGAACAAATCCTACTTTTCAGGCAGTTATTAAAGTTCAGGTAATTGTCGGTCCTGTCCATGGGCGAGAGGCGGTCACTCTCGGCTTCACCTTTGCCCTCGCAGGGGCTGAGGGAGCTTTTGGAGTTTTCCTGAACCTCCGAGGGCCGGCCGTTCTCGTCGGAAGCTTTGCCATTGATGTTGATCACCAGGTTCTCGGGGGAAATCTTGCCGTTGGGCTGCATCTTGGCCAGGAGGTTCTCCATGGAGAAGGACGACGAGTTGTTGAGGCTCTTCAGCATCCTCTCTTGGTGGTGGAAAAACTGCAGGGTGTTTTGATACATGGTCGCAAGCGCATGGATGGTGTCGGGAAAGCTTTAAAAAATCCGGTGATCCGCGCTCGGAAAAGTCGCTAAGTGGAATTCGGAGCTGCACCCGCGCCTGCAAGCAACATATTACGGGGCAATAATAACGAGAATGAATTAATTTGGCACATAAATACGCTTGCAGGGCCGTGAGCAAGGTTTATGTTGAATGCGCAGAAGTTGGTATATAACTGATACCAGTGCGAAACCACCCCTAGCAAGGACTAAGGGGTGGGTCTTCAATTTCATAAGGGGTGGTCCTTCTTACAGTTAAATTTTATTGTCCTTCCAGGACTATTAATACATTGCCCCTAATTGTTCTGCAGGATTTAGTGCCGCGCACTCGTTTTCGCTCCGGATTGGTAATGATTAGTGCTGATTATCGAAAAACTTTTTCGATTTCTGCAAATTCCCCTAGATTTGTATGCGGACGATTGCTGTCTATAACAAATGGTTTTAGAAACATTTTGCGACAATGAAAACGGTTTTATTTATAAAATAAGTTGAATTAAAAATATATATTAAACAACAATACAAATCAAATAGCTTTTCAGAATATACTATGTACAGTACTCTAAAAAAGTAATGACTTCAATATAATTAAATGGACGCGGACATAATTCTATTAAATAATGTCATACGAGTACTACACACTGTTGATGATCTTTTCAGAAAACATTTAAAACATTTTTATTGGGTTGGCAACACATTAATTCTAGTTATTTTTATTTTTATTGGTGGTGGTAATGCAGATCTTGTTTGTTTTAGTTTGAACAGAAAAGTTCAATTTGTGGTTCTAACAGGCTTTTAATATGAATCAGCGTACTAAATATTTAGTTAGAATGTGTTACTAATGTCAAAATTTCATTGACTTGTGAAAAGTACTTCAGTTATTGAAGACCTCTTCGTGGCATCTAGCTGAACAGAAGGGATCAGTTATGTTATTTTCAGCCACTTAATTTTTTAAATTTAACTCTGGTGTCAAGTTGCACGAGCGCCTTTGAAGTAACCAACGGCTTAACGTGCTCTGCAAGGCATAGCTGGCTGTGATTTGATTTTGCTACCACTATAGGTCGGACACCCGTCCTAGTGCCGACCGACTTAATTCACTTGATGAATGAAGAATGATGAACTGTCAATTTTTGCGTTGACTTTGATGTTTTATTTTGTTACCAACTAGACGTTACACTGTTAAATAGATGCGCATGCAAACCGTGTACAGAATCACAAATCGAGTAAGTGGAGCATACATCAAAATAATAGCAGAATTTTTCTAAATATATTGCAACAGTCTCTCACTTAAATAAATATAAATATAAATAATTGATAACTACACTTTATAATTGTATTAGATTCAATTACGAACCTGCCTGTCAAACTCAAGGCAAATTAAAAGAGTGTAATAATAATTACGACAGATAAATGGTTTATTGCCCTTTTCTTATTTTATCTATCCGAAATAAATTCGGGCTTAGCTCCGTAGAATATGAGACAAACTTGGTTCAGGATGTAGGTTCCTAAAATTAATAAAAATTTTGTATGACAACTACCTCGTTGTATGATAATTACTCTCAAATATTTCGGGCAAATGCACAATTGTTATCTGACGTTTAGCTAACCTCTAAATTTGACTCAGCAAACAATATGATCTGCCAATGCAAAGACAGCGTTAAATTAAATTTTAAAACACCAAAATGCCAAGGAATGCCAAGTAATTGTTAATTATGTGACGTAGCAACTGATAAGCCCGTTTTGTTTCTAGTGTGACGTACAAACCCACGCGCGATTGTTTTTGTAACGGGTGTTCATTAATTATTCCGGTTAAGTTGCCTTTGAAATATTTGTTGTATGAATAATATGTTGGTGACACTGTAAGTCATTATGACAAGAGATCACAATTATGTCAAATTCGAGGTTAGCAGGTTAGGTTTTGTGTCAGTTTGTGTCAAAACTAACGGAAAATCTAACCTGCTAACCTCGAACTTGACATAATTGTGAGCTCTTGTCATAATAACTTACAGTGCCACCAACATGATATTCATACAACAAATATTTCAAAGGCAAATTGGCCGGAATAATTAATGAATACCCGTTACTATATCCTGCCAAAACTGAAAAATGTTGCCTCATCGTGCATTTTCAAAGGACCCTAGCTAAAATTCTCGAAACTGGACGAATTTGGATGACTGGACCCTGGCGCTACACCTCGCAGACAGTCTCAACTTGACAAACCCCGCGAATTCTGGGGCTGCAGCCAAGGCTTTTTGTGGAATCCTACCTTATTCAGAGACCTTTTCAATAACGCCACGGGAATTATGCACTTGGGAATGGCTTGTTGGCTAGAATTCCTACACGTACGGATTTCTGAAGGTCCCCTCTACACGTAGCAGGCACTATTTTCGCTGGAGGATGCAACTTACTTAAAGAAATGGGCTTCCGAAGTTACTCGCACTTGGACGAATCTTACTGCTGGCTAATCTGCTTCACTTGGACCTCTTAACACTTGGAAAACTATGCCCACAGATGCCCTGTACACTGGTTAATCACTTTACACACAAATGGTATTAAAAACACTTTTTATTTATAATGTTATGCGGTAAATTGAGGAGCTCAAACTGGCCCCAACGCAAAATTTACAGGCTAGTTTGGTTATTGTCAACAAAAGACTGCCAGGTAACTTAGCAACTAGATTTTTAATATTTATAAAATAAATTAGAATTGATAACATGTTTAACCTGATGGACTACAGTATAAATGCCATATCTTTGCCCAACTACTAAAATTGTCTGTTTCTTAGCATAAATGTCACTACACTTTGCCCTGCCTTTTAAATCACTTTGGTTTATAATGCACTCATACACTTGGAGGCTCACTAACTGTCTTTCGATCGGTTGCCTTCCATTTTCCATTGCTCTTTGCAATCATTATTTTGCTACCACTGTTTCGTTTACCTTTCAGCTAATTTGCCGTTTGCTGGCTTACATTTTTAATACATAAGGCTCGTATTTTTTCTGTACTTAACAAATCATTCTGTATCATTTTATTCGCATTATGTCTGACAATAAAATCAGTCAGTTACAAATTAAATTGCTAGCCCTTCTGAACATTTATCATATCTGAAACTCTGAACGTAACCATTCTGTAACCTGCTTTATTTCATGCTAACTTCTGTCCCTCAAATTATTAGTTACTGCTACTTACATCATGCGCACTTATTAATGTAAAGTACTGATTATCTTGCAATAGATACAATATTTAATTCTGTGCTCACGTTGACCTTATTTATTTAGGTAGTGAACCATTACAATATATGTTTTCTTGCCATTTTTTGTTTTGATAAATAAATTATTGTTTTGTGTCGACATTTTCAAATTACAGTCGCGTTTGATACAATTTTTTTTATATGTTACGGCTGCTATGTGTTCACATGAAAAGTTGCCTAGTTAGTTACTAAATTCAGGCTTATTTTAAACATTATAACAATTGACCGCCGCCTTAACTAACTTTTTCTATAGACAATAACTTAAATATAGCAACACATTTATTAATTCATTCAGCATCTTTCAAATTTCGGTGTCGAGGACTACTTTTACTACGCAGGATGTGCAACGGAGGTAATGGATCGGATGTGACTGACATTCAAACACACCACGAATTCAACAAACCTTAAACAAACTTTAAGCTAACTTAGCTAATAAATTTAAATTCATTGCCGATCCTGGAAAAATCTCGGCCACTGCCAGACTTGAACCTGGGCTCACTTGATTGCTAAACTGGGCGCTTACCCACTCAACCACTTAGGTCTTTACATAAAATGTCGGTATATTTTACGCAAAAGCAGTTTCCGTGAATTTATTAATATTCAAAAAGTACTTTGCATCTTATTTTCCTCAATTTTGTTTCGATAAAAAAAGTTGATGAAACTTTACATTATTTTACAGTAAATGTGGCCTGTTTAGTTCCACAAAGTTGTGGTTCTATGAGTCCTCTTTACTCGTAATTCGGATAGGTGGCTAGCCTTGCCCGTCGAAATCGAAGAAGAGTTCCTTTGTCAGGGATTAACGACTACCACAGGTGTTAGCGTGGTAACAGGGGAGCGTACGATTTTTAAAATCCTAGAGTTGACGGGAATCGAACCCGGGCCGGCCGCTTGAGATTCGAGCAAATACTCGCGAGAGTATCCGCTCACGTTTTAAAAATTAATTATGCTTATTGTGCGTTCACATAAAAAAAAATTATTTTCTTCTTGTTTGTCAAATATTTAATAATATCTCAAAATCTTCTGCAAATGACTTACACTTCTACTCAGCAGTCGCACAAATCTAATCCTGACATTTGAAAAAACTTCTACAGTTGATATATTCAAAATATATTTTTAGTTGCACTTTAAAGGTTTAAATCATTCACAAAAAATATACTAAATCATAATAAACTCAACAGTCGTACTATACTTATTTAATGAAGCTTCTAACCTTTCCATAGGTCAAATAGTATTATCTAAGCTCATATTAAGAGATTCCTTCTTTAGAAGTCTTGCAAATGAACTGCAAAAATGGCTCATAATATTGTTTAGAAGAAACTTAAAACTTTTGTAGACAACATATAATTCTGATTTTACTTTAAGCAATTGCAGCAAAGTATAGTCCATCTCAAATAAATCGAATGTAATCTATGAGTCTAGTCAATTTATACTAGTAAGTTAATAGCCTTGTTCACCTGGTGCTATCGCTTACTTAACAAGAGGACAGCTTATCGTAATACTGTTTAGCATCGCCAAAAACCTTTTAAAGTTTGTTAAAACAAATCATACGCAGCATGCTATGATCAAATTGAAGTTTGCCATAATTTGATAGACACCCATTGGAGTAAATGAACTACTATAAGCAGTGTTGAATCCAGGGGGGTGACCGGGGTGAAATTCCCCCCCGGGCAGAACAAAGTTCCCCCCCGGAAACATTACCACTTCATATTCATGTTTCTTTAAATCTATAAAATAATGGGCGGATTGCGGTGGAATAGGTAAAAATACCCCCCAGACATTTCATTTTCCTCCCCGGAGCAATCAGTCTGAATTCAACACTGACTATAAGTCAGAGAGAACTAAATTACATCTCGACCTTGAACTATTTTCCTAAAAATGTACAAAACACTAAATAAAAACAATTTTTATTGACTGTTATGATAAATACACTCGTTGTTGTTGTATAAATGCCATCTTATTTTCCTTTTTGCTTGATGCAAGTAAACTTAATGCAGTGTAAACTTTTGCCTGTCAGTGACAGATGTTTTCATAAACAAAATGCAATATAACATTCACCTACAGGCTTACGACATGACTAGATTGTCTATCTTTCTTTCCAAGGCCTATCATAAATGAGTTTTTTAAACACACGATATAATTAGAATCTTATTTAACAAAGCTTTCAAACGTTCTCTAAATCATTTAAATTATATCTAACCTTATTTTAAACGATTGGTGGTTAAGCAGTCTGGCTACTGATGTAATGGATTCCCGGTCTCGGTGAGGTTTTTAGTGTTTATGTGCATTATAAGACCGTTATATAGGATTTAACATGCGAGCATGGAAGATAACTAAGCAAACTACAGTGACATGTTTAATCCTACAATGGACGAATATTGTATAACGTTTTATGTTATCCTGGAGCTCTTTTATTTATTATTTTATGTATTGATTATTTGTATAGTAAAAAATCGAGTCGCATTCTACGACAGCAACTGTGTTTTCATAGCAACAGATAACATTAGTGGTTATTGTTGAAATAATAGACGTATCGGTAAAAATCGTAATGCTTCGATAATAGCTATTAACATATCTAGGAATGTTATGAGTATCATAACTGCCGCAGATGTTTTGAAATCCGAGCTCGTAGAGCGAGGATTTTAAAACATCTGAGGCTGTTATGATTCATAACATCCGTGATTTGTTCAATAGTTTATCGGTTGCTATATGGTTATGGTTGCCATGTAGGGTAATATTCCATTACCCTACAGATAAGTTATGACCTAGTTACCAGCCCACTTTTGTATATGTAAACAAAGGCTTAATATCCTGAAACCGGTAATAGTAATTTACATTACAAGGCCGTTACTTAAAACTTTACGAGAGAGCACGGTAAAGTTCTAGTAACGGTTGAGTATTGTACAATGTTTTATGGTATTTTAAATCATAAACACCTAGATAAAACATCGCTTTACAGGCAAGATCGGTAAAAATGTGTAACAGGATCTGACCAGCCTGTAAACATTTTACGGGCTGGTCAGAGTCCGTTATAAATGTTTGCCTGTAAAGAGGCTCTTTACCCATAGACAGAGCTCAGTAAACGGGCGTTTACGATTTAGAATACCGTAAATTATTTATCGGGCTAGCCCGTTATGAACATTTTTACCTATATAAGGTGCTCACAGTTAAACATCCAAATAAAGAAAAATGCGGATATAAATATCTTCAGAATGACATCATTCGGAAGTGATGTAAAGCTGTGGGTTCGATCTTACTACGATGTGCAGCATGTAAAAGATCCTTTGCTAAGGTTGAAAGCCTTACTTTGACCATATGACCACAGCAGTCGGTGTCTAAGGTACTTGGTACCTATGTCACATTCCTAGACTTTGTCCATTATTAACAAACAAACAATATCACTTTGTACAACTTTTTATAATATTGTAATTTTTTTGCGTTAAATAATTAAACAATGATACATTAACAAATTAATTCAAGATATTAGACAGAATATTACTTTAAAAAAATTCCTATGGAAAATATTATTCTAGTTGTGCTTTAAGAGGTTGTATCATTCCTAAACAATTACCTATATTAATTCATAATACAATTATCATCCATACCACCCCTGCTGAATTGTTTGAAAAACGTCACTTCGTACGGCCTGGGCAAATGCGTAGTTTCGCGATTCTCCGCAGAGCCTGTATACCCACAAGCGGCAAGGTCACTCGATCAACACACCAAGTGTGAGGTACCGCCATTCCATTTCTCGCGTGAGACAATAGGTTTGGGATTATTTTGTATAATGGCCCTGCTGTAAAGTATTTTTACCGGTTATGTCACTTGTTATCAGTGTTTGTCAAAATTACGTCAAAATATCTTTAAATTGTGTTTTTATCCCCAATTTGAGAAACTTTTGCGACAAGGATAGACTTGAAAAATCACTAATGGCGGTACCTTACACTTAGGGTGACGATCTAGTGAGCTTAAGTGGGAATTTCAAATTTGAAATGTACCATCAGTTACCACGTTGACTACTATGCAACTACTTGATTAAACTTCCCGACGTTTCTTAAAATTTAACAACAATAATATAACCCTCTTGTGGGTTACGTATCCAACCTCACAATCCTCTTGTTCTTCTGTTTTACTTCTTTTCAACCTTTATTTATCCACCCCTGGATGTAGGCCGTATGTATTGCTATACAACTTACTGTGCTGTTTAGTTTACTTAGTTTTATTAGCTCGTTTAGATTGCAGACTATTTAAGCCTGTATATTATTTTTGAATTGAAATAAATTTTTGTTTATATAAGTTTATGTAAAATATATGCCTTTTTATATAAATTTTCTATTTCAATTTATTTCTCTGCTAGCTCTATGAGAACAACTACTTTCAAATCAGGGTTAGATTCATCCATTATCAAATTATTACTTGCAATAGTTGATTAGTACAATAAAAATTACTTAAAAATATTATGACAGTTCTACAACTGTCAACGTCAAATATTTATGAAAGTGAAAAGTCAGTCAAATGATATCTGTTACACATATTATTATTTCAAATATCGACTAGGGTAAGTAGTACCTTCAGATATGTAATTCATTTATTATTAAAGACTTATTTTTTTAGATTTTTTAACATATCCCTTTTAAGCTCACTAAAGCACTCTACTCAGCATTGTAACAGCTTCCGATGTTGATCGCTTTTAGTACATATTTCCAATGCAGACACTACCACTGCAAGCTCCCAGCCTACAGAAATCGCCTTACTTGCAACAGCTACCAAGCTATCAGCAATCCAAACTGCCTTTAAGTCCAATATAAGCTTCCGGTTTATAGGAATCACTTTACTTCCAACAGCGACCGCCATGCCTTTTACCCAATTTTTACAGGACACTTTAAACGTCCAACAAGAACCTCGTCCAAATCCAACAGAGTATTCACATGCAGTGAGCATCCAATTCCAACTTAAGTAGGATACCCAATAGTGACTCTTACGCACTTTATCCAAATCCTCTACAGATTGTATTAATCCATGAAGACTATTTTATTGTTCTTAGCTGTTTTCTTTTTTCTCTGTACCATTTGTAGCCCCGCTTACCATTCGTTTTATTTTAAATATTTATTTTGAAGTCACTTATTTGTTCGTGTCAACCACTCATACTCCTTTTTACCATAAAATTAATTTTTACCTGGGTTTATTTTCAAATTTTACTATTTACAATTTTTTTCATGTACATTTTCTTAAAATAAAATGTTGTTGTTTTTATATTCCTATTTTCCCTAGCAATAATTGTTATACCATAGAGTTTAATTTAATTTGACATTTTTATAAGTGACTTTTTCAAATAATCATTTGAGTCTGCATTTCACTTTACTCTGATTGCCATTTAATATAAATTATGATCTAAACTTTGATATTACTAAACAACTATCTATACTAAATCAAACGTTATTCAACTCATATGCCAGAACCTTTCTGAGCAAATATTGACCACTACAATATTTGTATTCAATCTCTTATTCATTAAATAAATATCAAATATTTATGATGTTCTTTTACTACATAAATCCACCCTTGTACATTTTGATTATTGATTAATTTATGCTTCCATAAATAATATCATACCCCGGAATTAACGTTCATAAATAAACTAGCAGCATTAAGATGCTACCACTCAGTATATAATATCCGGGGCATAATATTATGCTCAAAAAGAAAAACCAAGATGTCGAAACTGGAAGAAGAGTTAAGCTGTTGTAGATAGCGTTCGGGAGACTGCCCAATATACTGCTTAAACCATTTTCCAGAAAACAAAAAGCAAAAATCTTCAATTCTTGCGTTTCTTGTACTAACATACGGATCTGAAACTGTAACTTTTACTCGTAAAACTGTTGATAAACTGTGGAAGGTTCAATGAGCTATGCAAAGGTGTATGTTAGGGGTAAAACTAAAAGACCGAAAACCAACGACTGGGTCAGACAGCAAGCAAGAGTAGAATATGTTGTAAAATTAGTCGCACACCAGAAATGGAGATGGGCAGGTCATCTCATGAAAACTACAGATAACAGATGGACTAAGATAGTACT
Source organism: Agriotes lineatus (assembly GCA_940337035.1). Lineage (NCBI taxonomy): Eukaryota > Metazoa > Arthropoda > Insecta > Coleoptera > Elateridae > Agriotes > Agriotes lineatus. The sequence continues at coordinate 42,498 of CALNHX010004462.1, forward strand.
GGAATGTATAGGTACTAAAGCAAGGGCGCCGAACTAATCGCAGACCTCCTCTCTGATGGATGGACGATATCAAGAGAATGGCTGGTACACCATGACAACGGGAAACATACAATAGAGAAGCTTGACGTATTAAAGGGAAGACTTATGTTCAATTTTGGATAAAATAAGAATGTGGCATGTGGGCCCCTTTCATTTTTCCATATTTTACGATTTTGTGCTTGCTGCAACCATTCATTTCCAGTCTTCTACTTAATATTGTAGAGGCATCTCGAGGGGTTTGCGCTTTTCTGAGATAACATCGCCGTTTTCCGCTTTAGATTTATTAGGACTTGTATTTCTGAACATATGTTTTTAAATTGCCAAAAGCTACCCAACACAAACTTATACAAAATTTTATCTCAGTGGTTTGATTTTTCTTCCCTAACTTGATGTTATACCCAAGATATATTATACATATTTATCAACCACATCAATAATGTAAACTCCAATAAGGACAGGACTTCTTCTTTGTTAATAGTTTCTGTATTCATTTCGAGACCGATTTGTTGCAATGTTCGCAACAGTTGTTCTAGCACCACTCTTCAAAACTATATCATATGCGAAACGTAGGTGGTTTACATATGATCCATCGATGTTAATGTCTAGCTTTTCCTACCTTATAGTGTTGAAGATGACATACAACAGTAGAGTCTTGATATCGTGGTCAATTTTTATTTGCAAGGTTGAGTTTTCATAAATGTTCCTCAATACGTTTTAGTTTTGAGTCCATTCTTGCCTTATTTAGAGCCTCTAGAATTGATCACGTTTCGATGGAGGCAAAGGCTTTGTGATAATCTACAAATGCCATGTGGATGGGAATATATTTCGTTACTTTCTCAAAAAGTAAACGGATTGTTTGAAAATGGTTTGTTGTACTATAACCTTTATGTAAGCTCGCCTCTTGGTTAATAGATTGGTTAATAGAAGACGCATTTGTTTGTTAAACGATTCGTTATAATCTTCGGCAACAGTTTATAAATATGTGAAAGTAGGTTTATAGTTTTCCAGGTTCAGGTCCTTCTTCTCTCCTTTACTAAACATATTTTATTAATTGTATTTCCAACAATAACAATTTAATGACTCAAAATGATCTGATCTCCAGTCTTACGCCATTGCTGCTTCTGGAAGCCTCAAACAGCTGCCAGACAGTTTTGCGTCATTGAATTTCTAAATGAAAATGAGAGAAAAGACTAATCACTCTCTTACATACCGAGTTATCTGCAGGAAACATAAAGTGGCACATAAATATAGACGTGTAGCATTTTTAGTTTACACATGGACTTGATTAATAAATTCTAGTGAATCAATCCTTTATTTTTTTCTAGCCCCTAGCAAGTTGCCAAATATAATAATATAACCAAAAAGTTTTAAATTATTGGTTGCTTTTATTTTTACTTCCTTTTACTATAAAGGAAGTATTGGATTCACCCCAAAAATTCGAAATTGAGTTTTCACGGATCTTTACGTTTTAGAGTCCCCTGATCCCAAAAAACATATTTTTTTTCATTGGTCTGTGTGTCTGTGTGTCTGTCTGTCTGTCTGTCTGTCTGTCTGTCTGTGAACAGAATATCTCAAAAACGAAAAGAGGTATGGCGTTGAAACTTCATATATAAGTTTTGTGTACTATGTAGATGAGACAGCAAAGCTTTTGAAGAAAATCGCATAACCGGAAGTAGGTGTTTACTCTTGTGAGTTTCAGTTTTTTTCGATTTTTTCAAAAACGGCTCTAACGATTTTTTTTAAACTTTAAATTTTTCTTAAATTTTTAATGTGTATTGATGTGAGATAGGTGATTTTCCAGTTGAATACTTCTAAAGTGGGTTTCTTTTGTTTTTTTTCTATTTTTTTTATTAACTCCTATTTTAAATAAAACACCCGGTATATTATTACATTTTTGAATTCACCTTAAAATTCTAGAGAAAATTTGTCTCTTCAACTAACACTCGATTTTGTACCGTTTTTGTAGAATTTGTAATTTTTTAAAATTTTTAACAAATGGTTAAAAATTAAAAATGAAATTTTTGACTAATTATAAGATCACTGTAAAAGGAAGTTGTGTGAGTGTATCACACCAGATTTTTTGTACATAGTAACGTTTGATAATTAATTAAAATTATGTTGATAACTTATTTGAGAGTGTAAACAATTTTCTAATAAACATAAATAAAAATAGAGTGGCGTTCTAATTCTTCTCAATGTTTGGATAGAAGGAAACAAAGCTTTTTGATGGTGCAATGCGTCACACTCAAAATTCAAAAGGAAGTTGGAATGATTTTTTTACTTCCAGGTGTTTTTCATACATACATTTTAGAGAAAATTTGTCAGTTGATTCAAATTGAACTTGTTCGTTATTAAAGGTATTAATATAGCGCAAACTGTTTATAAATAGTTTTTTAATTTCACTTAACTCATTTTAAAATTTATTTACGTTTGCAAAATATTGGCTTTCTTGAAGGAACTTCCAATTTTAAAACCTCGTATTAACACATTGGCCAATTATGTACTAATAATTTCTGAGCACCCCGTATACCAAGCAAAGTGGAACATGGGGAAGAAAGAGCGAAAGCTCTCAACGCTCATTTTTCAAGTCATTGGGCTCCGGGAGTTCTCTTTTCTCCAAAAAATCTAAAACATTGATTTAAAACAGACTTGAGCCGCTGGTGGGGGAGCAGTTAGAACCAATGAAAATACTTTGTAAGCGGGACCCGCCTTTGTACGTAATCAAACATAATCTCTTATCATTCCCTTTTATTCGCTTTTATTTGCTAGCTTCCTGCCCATCTATCGCTCTTTAATACCATTACAGCTCGACACGATAATATATGAAATTTCATGACCCCTAGACAACGAGCCGAATTTATTTCCTTCGAAGGCCGATGCAAATTCGAATTACCGGCGAAGTACTGAGCTTGACGCATGCCAACGGAGTTGGCCATGGCGGCAATTAAACGTTAAATAAAAATGTAACAAATGAACGAGCAGCAATTGCCAGTGAGACAGGGAAAAGCAAACCGAAAAATGTTTCCCCGGAATTGTCCTGCTCCTGACAGCTGCCTTTCAAAATAATTTAACAAATTTCCCTCTCAATAATTCTAAACATTTTACATCGCTTCGAAAGCTCATTTAGTCCGTGTCACAGAGAGTTACGCGCTGGGCAGTATTGATAAAAACTAATTAAAACTGTATCTGTTTCCGGGTTGAAGTTTATTTTAAATTCGCAGCTCGTGCCCGGAATTATTTGTAAAGTACCCGAAGTTCTGCTGCTTTGACGAATTAATACTGTCGCAGCTACGGGGTGCATTAAGAAAAATATTTGTGATTATATGTGCACATATTGTAGTTAATACGTTTAATTCGTCAAACTAAAATGGGCAATAATACCGTTAATCAAATAGACCATGTACTAACATTACTCAATAATTATCTAATTTTGCTCACGATTTGATGAGAGCATAGCCAGGCTAATCTACAGATAAATACAACACAGATAAACTGAAAGAAAAAACAACAACGGCGAGATGCGTGCTGAATCCCATACAGATGAAAAAGAAGTGGAAGCAAACAAGAAAAATGGACGGAGATCAAACTCAATAGAAGAAATACTAGAAACATCACGAAACAGTAGTAAAAACTCATCGCGAGATCAAGACTGCCATTAATAACAGAAATTAAATAAAAAAGTGTTTACTGCAGAAGCTAAAGAAGACAAGAAGTGAAGAAACTGTAAATAAAGAGAAAGCACTTAACGGACAGCAAGAAAATCAATCTAGAGAAAATGCAAAACTCTACAACATATAAAGAATTCCAAGAACAATTTTTTTTCCGAATATACCACTATATAAGAACAATGAGATAAATCAAAGAAAATGTCTAACAGACAAAGATAAAATATTGCTAAGATGGAAGCAAAATTCTGGTGATCTATAAACTCTTAAAGAAACAATAGACATACATCACGTATACACCCGCTACATGAATCGACGTTGAAGGAAATCCAAGCTAGTGTTAAATCTATAAAGTACCATCAACAACCTAGAATAGACACTATTATAGACAATTGATCAAGTATGGGGGGGGGGGGGGGGGGGGGGGGGGGGGGGGGGGGGGGGGGGGGGGGGGGAAGGTAAAGGTCGCGTAACCACTATAGGAATTAATCAACAAAGGAAAGTAAAAAATTCTCTCAGAATGGAGCACAACAATAATATGTCTAGTATATAAAAAGGCAAACAGACTTAACTACCAAAACTGTATACCACTACGTCATACTCACTAACGTAAGAATTATAAAAATAAACAATTACGTTTAGGAGATAGTAGGAGAGTAGGCTACAAGTTGCTTTAGGCTTTAGGAAAGATAGATCAACAATCGACCAGAAAGTCGCAGAGACAAATAACTGAAAAGGGAGCATTCAACATGGACACATTGTAATGGTTCACTGTCCATAGCCATTCTGACTGCTTAATTAACTAAATGAATAAGGTCAACATGAGCACAAAATTACATATTTTATTTATTGCAAGGTAATCAGTACTTGATATGAGCAGCGGTAACTAATAATTTGAGGGACAAAAGTTAGCATGAAATAAGGCAGGTTTCAGAAGGGCTACGTTCAGAGTTTCAGATATGATAAATATTCGGAAAGGCCAATGCAATTTAGTTTGTAACTGATGGATTTGAGCTTAGTTACGTCGAACATAATGTGATTAAAATTATACAGAATCATTTGTTAAATACAGAAAGTCTATGAGCGTTATGTATTAAAATTGTAGAAGCCAGCAAACGGTAAATTAGCTGTAAGGTAACGAAACAGTGCTAGCACAATAATAATTGCAATAGAGCAATGAAAATGTAAGGCAACCGATCGAAAGACAATTAGTGAGATGTTAAAGAAACTCCAAGTGTATCAGTGCATTATAAACAAAAGTGATTTAAAAGCAGAGCAAAGTGTAGTGTCATTATTCAAAGAAAAAGACAATTTTAGCAGTTAGGCAGTGACATGACATCAAAACTGTAGTCCATAAGGTTAAACTTGATATCAATGCTATTTTTTTTATAAAAATTTAAAATCTAGTTGCTAAGTGACATGACAGTCAGAGTGTCAAGAGTAGCAGATTAGCCAGCAGCAAGTTTCGTCCAAGTGCGGAGTAACCTCCAGGGGCCAAATTCCTTATGTTTGCAGCATCGCCCAGAAAGAATAGTGCCTGCTACGTGTAGGGAGGACCTTCAGGAGGCCGTACGTGTAGAAATTTAGTCAACAAGCATTCCTAACTGCATAGTTGCCGTGGCGTTATTGAAAAGGGTATCCAGCGTCAGAGAGGTCTACGATTAAGGTAGGATTCCACAGAAAGCTTTTGATGCAGCCCCCAGAATTCGCGGGATTCGTCAAGTGGACACTGTCCTACTAGATGTAGCACCAGGACTCTCAGCTATCCAGATTCGTCCAGCTTCGAGAATTTTAGGTAGCGTGTTTTGAAAATGCAAGAAGACGCAGTATTTTTCAGTTTTGGCTGGATATAGAACAAAAAACGATCGCGCGTTCGGTTTCTACGTCACACTAGAAACACAACGAGCTTAGCAGTTGCTACGTCACAGTGTTAATCGTGTTTTTTTCTGATGCTTCCTTGCCATTGTGGTGTTCTAAAATTCAATTTTATGCTGTTTTTGCACTGACAGATCATCTTGTTTACTGAGTCAAATTTAAAGGTTATCTATACTTCAGAAGGAAATTGTGCATATGCCCGAAATAGTTGAGAGTATTTGTCATACAACAAGTTATTTGTCATACAGTTTTTCGTAATTTTATTAACCTACACCCTGAACCAAGTTTGTCTCATGTTCTACGGAGTTACTCCCGAATTGCGGATGGATAAAAATAAGAATGAGCAATAAACCATTTATTTGTGGGAATAAATTGCACTCTTTTAATTTGCTCTGAGTTTGTCAGGCAGGCTCGTAATTGAATCTAATACAATTTATAAAGTGTAGTTTCCTTTGCCTTTAATTATTTTATTTAAAAACTATTATATACTTTATTATTGTGCGGGTACTATTAGAATATACCAACTGTTTATCGATTTTAAACAGGTTTGTCATAACGTAAATCGAGAAACCCAAATTGGTACACCATTGAAGCTCATCAGTATAACTACGATGGCAATGGACGAGGCAAACTCCGAACAAAAGTACAAAGCAAGCTAAAATTGCAACAACAGAAGAATGCCGCTTCTTGGGAGAATAGAACAACAAATAAAAAGGTATTAAGAACTATGAATACATAACGCCAGTTGTAGCCAATTGGCGTTCGTTTAAAATGGAAAAAACTATGGAGATGGGACCTACTTTGAAGTGAGAAGCATCTATTGATTGCTACAGCGTCCTTGAAAGGCAAAAAAAGATCAGAAGATTCCACCAATTTTTCAGTTTCAACCCCGTGAAGGGTTGCACTTTCAAGCACATACAAGATCGTCATCGACATAAGAAAAGACATACGGGCCGAGTAATACTCGGAACAGATAGTAGAAAGATACAAGCTGACTTCAGGAAAGGCAAACACCTGAACAACAGACTTTTCCAATGCAAATAAGAGTCTACGGCAGAAAAAGAGGTGAGACAAGATAATAAGAGAAACTAAAGTTTCACCAAGTTATAATATGCGCTAATGATATCATCATTGCAACAACAGCATCAGAGCTAAAAGACTCCTATAGAGAAACGGAAACTAAAAAACAGCAAATATCCAATCAGAGGCAAACGATGACAAGGGTGGTCCCCCAGAATGGAACACAACCAAATGTCTAGTATAAGAAACGGCAGGCAGACTTAACTGCCAAAATTATATAAGGATATCACTATTACGTATAACATACGCCATACTAATTAATTTAAGCAAACATCTAATGAATTACTCGGAAGAGATAGTAGAGGAGCATCAAGTTGGCTTTAGGAAAGGTAGATCAACAACTGGCCAGTTATTCGTGGAGACAAATAACTGAAAAGGAAGCATTCAACATGGCCATATACCAACTGTTTGTCAGTTTTAAACAAGCCTGTCATAATGCAGAACGAGAAAACCAGATGGAAAAAATTAGTACACCACTGAAGCTCATTGATATAACTATGATAACTATGGGACACATTCTCCGAAGTGAGAAGGAAACACAGGAAAAAGACCAGAAGATTCCAGCAAATTCCATATGTCTCTTTCTCAGTTTCTTCTATCACAATGTTGTGTTATTTACGCCAGACATTTGCCACCTTTCAGTACTGTGAAGGGTTACAATTTTAACCACATACAAGATTCTCATCAATATAGAAAACGTATAATGGATTACTTGGAACTGGCAGTAGGAAAGTACCAAGTAACTTCAGACAAAGCAAATTCCCGAGCAACACACTTTTTCAATGTAAATAAGAGTCTACGGCAGGAAGCAGTTTAGCGCTCAAGCTATTTAAATTTATGTGAGACAAGATCATAAAGGAAACTAACAATAATTCACAGAAAGTTAAAAGATACGGTGATGATAGAAACATAATTGCAACAACAACATAATTAAAAGAGACCTGTAAAGAAATAAAAGCAAAAACAGTAAAACTCGAACCGAAGAGAAAATTAAGCTCAACGAATCATTATCATTATCAACCAGCAACGTTTGCTACTGGACATACTCCCCAAAGTTTATCAATTCTTTTCGGTATTGTGCTGCTAGCATCCAATTTGTTTTAATTCGTTTGATGTCATTCGTTTATCTTGTCCGTGGCCTTCCTCGATTTTGGTATGTGTCTGATCTTAGATGCCATTCCAGGTTTTTATCTCTCATTCCTGCTCAATTCCATATGATATTGTCAATATTTTCTACAGTATCAGGAATTCTGGTTCTGGTTCGTATGTCGCTGTTAAGATTTCTTTCTTTGTGCCATCTGAACTTCGGCAGCTGTTCTTTTCATTAGTGTTTCCGCACCGTACGGTAATACATGAAAAACACACTTATTAAAGCTTGTCCTCTTAAAGCAAATATGTATGACCATGTTGAAATCTTCGAATACAATGAGATTAATTAATGGGTATAAGAAAAATAATAGCAGGATTGCACTTTTCAAAATCAGTGGTCAATCAGAGTACAAAGTTTAAACAGTATGGAAACCAAACCTGGATATTGGCAAAAGAAGACTACACATATTAAATAGTAATATATAAGTTCTTGTATAATTCAATGATCTACTTAAAAATTCGGTTGTTTGACTCTTTACTTATTGTTTAATTAATCAGCCAGATAGTATACTCTTTTTATTAATTTAGTCATAAAGTCATTATTAAAATGCCTAGCTCTTGGAACATGTAAAGCTATACATCAACAGGTTGGGTCTCTAAAAAAATTGGTGCTATGACAACTTTGTTAAATAGTATTAGGTCAAATGCAAACCACAAAAACTGTGTCAATAGAACCACAAATTAATTTATGTCTTTACAAACAAATTGATGTAGCCATAATTGAGTTCAATATTTCATAATCAGGTAAGAAAAACAATTCCTTTATTTATTGAGCATGTAATTATATCAAACATTCTAGATTCTTTGGCAACAGCAGCCGCCAACTCACCCAATTAAATTACCTGGTTGCGCTCAGGACAGCAGACCATTGGATCCAACAAAGCAAGAGGTTCCCCTATGCCTACTGCAACCTTTGTCTGCTTCTTACAACCTCCTCTGAAGTCACCAAAAATGAGATGCAGCACCAAGAAGATTCCAAACTCCTACGGCAGCAACAATCTGGTAGCTGCAGGGTACTCCAAACCAAGTTGAAGTTTTCGAATAAGGCCCCAAACAACTCTAAAATTACTAGCATGTGCACTGAAATCGACCACAGTGCATACCAATACCACCCAACACAATAAAGCAAGGATTACGGGCAATACTACATTTAATTCTGAGCACGGACGTTATGTGCTTTTTACACATATTTACATGCGATTTTGAGAAGATTTATTACCATCATAACGTATTGCAATTCGATATTAAATTTAACATTCCTTAATACTGTTTGCACACTTTTAAAAGGTTATATCATAATAGATTTACGTTAGCATGACATCTTGTTTCATTCATACTTGTGCATGTTTACTTGAAAACTCATATTATGCTTATTATGACATGTAAACACTTGTTTTTTATTCAACAAGTCCTTTGTATTAGACAATATTAAATATTAACGATTAAATTATAATGAATCCTGTTATTTGTAGTTTAAATTAATTCCAGCTTCTACAATGCAAGATAAAATGAGGTTACCGACAACATATACATAAATACATATTTCTATGAACACATTTTAAGCCTTTATGATTATAACAGCAATTTATAATATTTCAAGCATATCAAATAATATTTTATAAAATGTTTCAGAAATGTGCTAGTTTAATTTTGCAAATTTTATAAAATAGCATTGGCTTTGATAATAATTTGTAAAACAGCATTAAAAACAGTGTTAGCCTTGATTTTAACAAAATTTAATCAGAGTAGGCTTATAAATAATGTAAAACAATGTAATATCGTAGACAAACAATGTGGGAAAGGAAGCCAAACTGCAAAGTGGTGTTAATTTTGGCTTTTCCAATAAACAATTGTAATTAATACCCTTTTCCAAATTCAGTGTGTTTGAAAATTAATTCAATATTTTTTTGGGTGTGCTATAGTAGGTTGCAATGATTCGTGTTTAATTTGTGCATCGAGTGTTGGCAGGTTTTTTCGAAATTGTATACGATGTTCGAGCAGTGCAATTGGGGCCCCGTGAGCTAGAGGTAGGCAGCGACTTTCGTGGGAAGCAGTTGGAGCCCAAGGTGAAGGAAACGGTTGATTTGGAAGCGTTTTTCGCAGAGGTCGAGCTACGAGAGTCGTTCTGCAGGGCGTTCAACGGTTTGTATCTGCAGGCCAACCGAGGGGCTGGGGCAACTGAAAGGTCAAGAAATTTCATCTTAAAAAAATTAATTTAGTGATTTCTAAGCGTAGTGTCGATTTTATGTGCACTTCCAGCAGATGCGTCCTCTGAGTGTTTTGTGTTTGTGACGTGTATTTACTTACTGCAATTGTTATCACCTAGGTAACGCTTTAATTACGTAATCACAGATAATTGTCGAATAATAGCGAACTTGTTTTGCGAATTGTGAGGTTGGATCGCCAGGTTCGAATTAAGTTCCTATTAGTAAAATAGTATTCAGTACTTTAGCGATCTCAGCAGTTAAATCAGCATTATTCAAAGCGTTTAAAAAGTACCACGATAATCAAGTTGAAAGCAAATGCATTTCTTATAATTTATACAAAGCAAGATAATATTTGCCAGGATATAGAGACAGAATAATTTATTTTACACGAAATTAAATAATAATGTCCATAAGTATACAAAATCCATAGTAATACGTTTCAACTGGCATCACTAAACAGAACTGCTGTGGGTACAATATCATAGCAATATTAAATTTGCCACTCTACTGATTTGCTCCTGTTCCAGCTTTTTCATATATGTACTTGATTACTGCAGAGTAACGATAGACTCTCCGATATTCGGCTACAGCTTCTTGAAGCCTGGTCTACTGAATCAAAATCGATTTCAAAGTCTACAAATATGAGCAAAAGAAGCTTGTTGTATATGATACATTTTTCAATAAGGACTTTCATTGTAAAGATTGTTTCTTACCTCAACGAACACTGGAAAACTGGGATTGGGGGGGGGGGCACAAGACCACGGAAAGTGGGATAATTTGCAAAACATTGCAATTTTTTTTATACATTCCTTACTCTCTACAGTATCTTGTATATTTAACTATGTGTTATAGGATAGGTGTTTGGCATTCCTGCAACTATTTTCTCTGATGTTTAATTCCACCAAATTTCATTTTTATTTTTCTCAGTCTCTTCTTCTATCATCCCTACAGTTTCTGTTTATTTTTTTTACATTTACCACGTTTTAACACTATGCAGAACTGAACTTTGAAGTATAGTCTTGTAACTTCTGTAATTATTCTTCTTATATCTATTGTAATGGTTCACTGCCACTAGAAATTCTGATTGCCTAATTAATAACTAATTGAATAAGGTCAACATGAGCGCAGAATTAAATATTTTATTTATTGCAAGATAATTAGTACATTACATTAATAAGTGCACTCGCTGTGAGCAGCAGTAACCAATAATTTGAGGGATTTATTTATTTATTTATTTTGGTGGTACTCAGCTAACAGCCGTTAGGCCAATTATAGGCGTCGCTGTACATTTTATGGGAACTTCCAACCCTACTAACGACTGTCATGATATTATTATAACATCCGGGACCAACTATTTACGTGACAGCCGTATCACGAGGCGCCGAGAGAAGCAGCCATGAAACTCACATCCAAGTTCTGACCAGAAAGAGCGTTGCTTAACTCTACTGATCGAACGTGAACGATTGTTCAAGCTACACCACATGGGCTAAAAGTTAGCATGAAATAAAGCAGTTTTCAGAAGGGTTACGTTCAGAGTTTCAGATATGATTAATGTTCGGAAAGGCTAATGCAATTTAATTTGTAACTGACAGAGTTAAGCTTATTAATATCAGACATAATGTGAATAAAATAATACAGAATAATTTGTTAAGTACAGAAAGAATATGAGCGTTATGTATTAAAAGTGTAAGCCAGTAAACGCCAAATTACTTGCAAAGGTAAACGAATCAGTGGTCGCAAAATAATGATTACAGAGAGCCATGAAAAACGGAAGGCAACCGTTCGAAAGACAGTTAGTGAGACTCGAAATGAACTACAAGTGTATCACTACATTATAAACAAAAGTGATTTAAAAGGCAGAGAAAAGTGTAGTGACATTATTCCAAGGAAAAAAAAATTTTAAGGGTTAGGCAAAGACATGACATCAAAACTGTAGTCCATAAGGTTAAACATGTTATCAATCCTAATTTATTTTATAAAAATTGAAAATATAGTTGCTGAGTGACGTGACGGTCTTTTGTTAAGAAGAGCCAAAGAAGTTTGTAAAATTAATGTTGGGCCAGTTTCTCAGTTCATCACATAAATCATAAGTAAAAAAGTACCTTTTAGTACCAATTATGTGTAAAGTTATTAACCAGTGTGTAGGGCATCTGTGGGTATAGTTTCCAGGTGTTGAACTTTCCAAGTGAAGCAGATTAGCCAGAAGCAAGTTTCGTTCAAGTGCGAGTGACTTCGGAGACCTATTTTCTTATGTAAGCAGCATCGCTCAGCAAGAATAGTGCCTGCTACGTGTAGAGGGGACCTTCAGCAGCCCGTACGTATAGGCATTCCAAACAACAAACCATTCGCAAGTGCACAATTCCTGTGGCGTCATTGTAAAGTGTATCCAGCATCCAAAGGGTCTCCGATTAAGGTAGAACTCTACAGGAAGCCTTTGCTGCAGCCCCAGAATTCGCGGGGTTGGTCAAGTTCAGGCTGTCTACGAAGTGTAGCGCCAGGTTCCAGTGGTCCAGATCCGTCCAACTTAGAGAAATTCAGTTAGCGTCTTTTGAAAATGCAAGATGACTCAGCATTTTTCAGTTTTGGCCGGAAGCAAAACAAAAAACGATTGCGCGAGGGTTTCGACGTCACACTAGAAACAAAACTAGATTAGCAGTTGCTACGTCACAGTATTAATAATTACCTGATGCTTTCTTGCCATTTTGGTGTTTTAATATTCATTTTAACGCTGTTTTCGCACTAGCAGATCATATTGTTTGCTGAGTCAAATTTAGAGGTTATCTAAATGTCAAATGAAAATTGTACATTTGCCCGAAATATTTGATAGTGATTGTCATACAACGAGTTATTTGTCATACAAAGTTTTTCTTAATTTTATGAACCTACACCCCTGAACCAATTTTGTCGCATGGTCTACGGAGCTAATCCCGAATTTATTGCGGATACATAGAATAAGAAAAAGGGCAATATACCATTTATTTGTCGTAATTATTATTACACTCTTTTAAATTGCACTGACTTTGACAAGCAGGTACGTAATTGAATCTAATACTATTTATAAAGTGTCTCTTGTCAATAATTACTTTATTTAAAAACTATTATATACTTTATTAGGGACTATTACACTATATTTATTCTAAAACATACTCCCGTCTGTCATTCTAAATATATGTTGCTCCCTGCAAGCGGCCATGTCTTGATTAGCGCACTATCAGTCAGTGCACGAATATTAATTTCCTAATGTTCCCTATCGTTGCCTTCAAGTGCATTACTATTCCGTAGAACAGTCAGCATAGATATCCAAGAATATATTTCTTAACAAGAAAGATGATGGACTATTATGTGCTTCTGAACATATATTAATGTATCGTTCTTTTAGATTACGAAATTTAGTTATACCAAGTTTCTTTCGGAATCTGTTCGTTTGGAGTTGGGTTGGATGGCAGAAAATATATTTTTATAAACACTTTGTATTTGCACTTCACATTTTTAAATCGTTTCATTCTTTAGTGAATCGACGTCGTTTTGTAACAGTCACTGTCGCTCTGTGCTTATTTTTCAATTCTTCTATAACTCTTCTTGAATCATTATTGGAATCTTCAATAATTTACACTGGTATTCGTTGTTTATAGAAGTAGCACCTGCCATTAAATAATTTTGGTTTTGTGCAACAATTTAATTACCAACACTAAAGTTTTTATTTAAAAAAATGATTCAAATCTGCTCATGAACGATTTCTTTAAAATATCAGCTAAAGCCGAATCCGCGTTAAATAAAACGTGAATATTTGCAACAAAACCCAACACACAATATAAAGAACAGTTTAATCCAGCAATCCGAGGCTTGATCAGCAATAAATCAAGGGAATAATAGAAAGTATCATTCAGAAGGCCACGAAGTCCCTAAATGCCCCAGCCCTAATATTTGACACTCACACATTGTGCGGCATGACAAATTACGCCGAGAATGATTTTTTTAAAAGGTAACAACAGCATTTTGTCGCCGAATGCGGCCCATTATGTAGCATGTAGGGTTATTACACTCGGTTTGCATTTTAAAACGATTTCGAGTGCTCCTTTTACACGAACTAATGGTTTTATTGGGACGCGAGGGAATTAGTACCTGTTTGTTTTTCAAATTCTGTCAACCCCAAAACGTCATCCGGCAAGGGGCCAGGTGCGGCCGAACATTCAGCAAATGATTTCCAGAAAGTGCTTACAGTTATCAGATTAAAACTATATTATTCACTACAATTAATAAAATTTAATTATTATAAGTCGTATTTGAAAATATAACCCCTTTTTCCCTTCTTTTCAAGTTTACATTTTTTCTTCTCGCAAGTTTTGAATATTTTTTATCACTTACGATCAATTAGGACAATAAGCAAATGTTGCCTCTTTGATTTTCGAACTATTTTTCAACTTTTCGCTTGATAGCGTTTTTGTAATTCTTCCTTAGATACATTATTTCAATGCAAAGAAGCAAATAGGGCTCATGACGTATGATACCTCAATTTCTTCTAAGTTGGAAGCATTGCAAACATGTGCAGGCTAAAATAATTAATTCATTAGAGTCAAAAAATGTAATCATCTCTCAAGTATCTACCCAACTGAATTTTATACGAAATCACCTGCGCTTCCAAAGTAAGACCGCGTCCATTCCCACTGTAGCCAGCCACGTGTATCTTTTAGTCTATTACATGTCGTAAATGAGTTTTAGGCGTAACAGACTGATTTGAAAAATACCGTCACCGAAGACATCATTAGAAGAGATCGGCAGATAGAGAGGCGTAGACAAAAAAGATGTTTTTGGTATTATGGTATTAAGATGATTTTTTTCTGTTTCTAGTAACATGGGCAGGATTCGCTGGGATAAGGAATTCTTAATCACTTTTAATTTTTAAAATCAAAGCAAAATGGTGATCTCGTTTAGTCTTAAAACGTCGAGACAATGATCTGTTGTATTGACTGGACTCTCATATTGAGATGGCAATAGTAGATGTCGCAGGATGCAGAGTTTTATTTCTTTTAAAAAAGGCTTATCAAGAAGAGTTGAATGAAAGTCATCGAATTTTCTAGATCAAAAGAAAATGTATTATTTCTAAGTGAATTAGAACAATGTAAAACGATATAAATGTAATTGTCTTGCTACTGTTTTTTTTAAATTTTATAATTTTTTTGGTACTCAGCCAAAAGCCGTTAGGCCAATTATAGGCGTCGCTGTACTTATTTAACATTTTCAAAAGGATTTGATTGCTTCGAGACAAGACAAGTATTATGGTTGTCAAAATGAGATATTTGTCGTTTTCATAAAACAATGATGATTTTTGAACAATATAAAACAAGATAAAATCGTAAAAGTAAATCCGAAAATTTAGAAATAACAGTGGTAAGGTAACTAGTCTCCATATTAAAATAAAGACAAATGTTGATCATTTGTTCACCAAAACTAAATTTGCAACCACCAAAATAAAAATAATTCTATTAAGATCTGTGCTATTTTAACTATCAACATGATGCATTTTCATCATATTGAAATCATATAATCGCCAATGATGCCGGAAATGTTGAGATGATAGTAATCGATTTTAAGATACTCCTCGAATTTCTTAAAAATTACTTTCTTCGAGGAGTAAAGAGATGTATTATAATATAATTATTGTAAATAAATAAATAAAAAGTAACCATAATACAGTTGAGATTGATTTGAATATTGCTTCTCTCAGGGCAAATTACGAATTATGATTATTCAATTATGTTTTATTGCAATTATAAAGGTATGTTGCCTTCTATATTATATTATATTTATTTGCAACTTATTAAGCTTTTGCGCTGGCCAGCTATTGAGAGTCCAATATCTGCAGGGTTAGGTTGTTACACAGTATACATTTTACTATTGTATAGCAAATGCTCGATTTTGACGAATGACAGATAACCCCAAATATTGACTGTAAACAAAGCGTGTTCGAAAACACCGAAATCCAGCGTATTTTGACTACCAATAATCCAACAATTAATCAGTTCACCTCATGTAAATATAAACAATACAATTCAAATAATCAAGTTGTTTGGCTAACCTAGAATTTGTTTTTTTCAAGTGAAAAGGGTAGCCAACCTACTTTTGTTTGTTGCTTGCTCGCCAAAACCACTTTCGGTTTCCGCAGAAAGATGAAGCCCTGCTCGTAATTTCTTCCTGGAACAGTTTCAGCGGCTGCTGACTATCTCTGGACAATAAAGAAAGCCTTCCCCAGCTGATGCACCTTGCTGTCCGCTTCTCGTAGCTCTCAGCCTTGTTGAATCGGGCTCGAAAGTTGACCTCGCACTAGCCCACGGTTGAAAACGACGCCCCAAGTTTATATCTGTCTCCTGGCGATATTTTAGCTGCTGCTATCTTCTTGTAAACCACAAACAAGGGCTCTTCTAGAGGCTGCACTCTGCTTTATGCTTCCCATAGCTCCAAAACTTGGCAAAAATGAGCTTCTAAGATAATCACAAATAGGCGAAGCTCCAGGTTCAATTTTCTCTGGGATTGCACTACTGAAAATTAACCACAACTGGCCTCAGCACGATGGTGAATAAATAAAACTCAACAACTGGGCCAAATAGTACACTTTTATCAACGAAATTTATTAAAAATAAGGAGACAACACTACACACAAGTTTTCGGCTTAGCTTCCCCAATAAACAGCAACAATTGACCTTCTAGGTCACCATAGCAACATTTTATACAATTGTTTTAGTAAGTTTTTACAATCTTTGATCTTTAACTCTTTAAATCTTTAGGTGAGCGGATGGCCCCGCGAGCAAATGCTCGCCTCTTAGGCGGTCGGCCCGGGTTCGAATCCCGGCGGACTCTGGAAGGCTTTTAAAAATCGTACGCTCCCCGGCTACGACCCTAACACCTGCAGTAGTCGTTAACCCCTAACAAGAGAACCCTTCCTCAGTTTCGATGTTCAAGGCTATCCACCTACCCGACCTGAAGGTTAAGAGGGCTCATAGAACCACTTTGTGGTTAAAACAGGCCACTGGACTATAATAAGAGGAGGAAGAAGAAGATCTTTAACTTCTAAATGTTTTCTTAAATGTCATTCAGGACACTCTAACCGCACTTTGGTTGCATTTTTCACTTTTAGTAAAATAAACACTTATTCACAAGCTATTGACACTTTCTTGTAGTCTTCTTTAATTCTCACGTTGCTTTTCAAATGCTCGTTGCTTTATTGTGCTTTCTTACACTACTTAATAACCCATTAGATTCGTTATCGATTGTTGGCATTATGATATGAATACCAAAACGCTGCATAAAACTTCTGCGACGCTTCGAAACACCTTTGTACTTAAACTAATTTATTATCGTGTCTTGACGTTACACAATTAATCTGTCAGTCACACAAATTAGCTATATTTACCATACCGAACACAAATATTGAATACAAGCTGAACGCAACCCTGACGATATTGTTTTATTCAATTACTAACCTTTATTAATTAAATTGCAGTTATTGCTAATCATGTTTTATGTAATTATCAATGTTTATTAATGACTTATATTGTTGCAATAAATACAATACCAATTCTGGGCCTATTTGAATCTTTCCTTAGCCTTCATGGGTTAGCAATGTAACCAGAATTGCTGTAAGTATCATACCATTACAGTATACATTGCTACTGAACTGAATTAATAAAAAAATATATAATTCGTTTCTTCTAGTAATAAATTCTCGTGATAGTGGCCACTTTTCTTGTTTTAGTTCGTCCCGACAGGTTAAGGCATCAATAAAGATAAATTTCTATGATTTCGTTAAGTATCATAACTCGGTAGTAATTTGTTGTTCTATTGCGATTTTACGAGTAATCGACAGGATAAGACTATGACGATGCCAGATAGAGAGCTAGTAATTTTGTTTTTCCAAAAAAGGCAATAATGATCGGTCTTGTTGTTTGACCCCGTCGTAAAATATGTCGTCTTAAGTTTCTCAAAACTAGATTTATCCTTTTCGATAAGACAAGAAAGAACTTAACCAACCAAAGAAGCATTTTGTCGATATGAAATGTTCTTTACCACAATTTCACATAATACAGATCGACTTTGTTGTTTTGTTTTACAATATTTGGATGTTATATTTTACATACCGGGTGTCCACTTTCAAACTGGAACATAGGAATTTAACAATGTTTTTAACAGTCTCATGGATTCCTGCCCACCAATTCAGCCTACAGACAATGTTTTGGTATCAATGGAAAGAGAAAATTATTGCGCATTTAATTCCATCAAAACAAACTATTTTTGTCAATTTTCATTGAAAACTATTAATCAAGTTTCATGTTTTTAAATGTGAGTTGCCTTGACTTGAAAAAAGTTAACAGCTATACTCAAATTAATTTGTTATTTGATGACATTCAGAGTTGGTTCAATAGTTTTTACTTTATATAATGAACGATTACTCGAACGAAGAGAGAGAGCTTTTATCGTTAAAACATATTGCAGTAGGGTTAGTTTCCGTAGAGTGAGAGATATTTTTCAACGAAAATTTACAAAAATAATTTAACTTTTACTATCATTAAATGCGCAATTTTCTCTTTCCATTAGTACCAAAATATTTTTTCTAGCTTAAATTAGCGAGCAGAAATCCATGAAATTGTTAAAAACAATGTTAAATTCCAGTTTGAAAGTGGACACCCGGTATATTATACAATCAGAGAAAATAACAAATTTGAAAGTGCTAGCAGAAGTCAAAGATGGACGAACACTAATAAAGGATATACAAAAGCGAAGAGACATAATAATCAACCATATTTTGTAAACTACTGGATCTTTTGGAATTTTTAAATTAATTTTATTCAAACTGGTTGCCTCTCAGATGCCAGAATCCGTTCTACTCAAATGTATAAAATACAGGAATAACACTGTATAGAAATGTCGTATAATGTGTTTAAGTAGATACGAAATAATAACGTCGGTTTGCCCCGCTTGCTGCCCCTGGACGCACTCGAAGTAAGCTCGAAGAAATTAGACGCGCTATTAACGTTGGTGTTTGTTTATCATTTGCGGGCGGAAAAATTCAGTAGAATAAAATGCTTTACGGTGTCTATAACATTCACGGTAAGTGCATTAAGCTTGGTTGGATGTACTTCTTTTGTGAATAAGTTTGAACTATTCAGAATAATATAAACTGGAAATTTTTACATTACGCAAAAGTCCGCTGGAGGTTCGTGGTCGGTCCGGACTCACGGCAGACGAGCCAATTTGCTTGCATTGAGATTTCTGGATTATGTCGGCGGCCTGGAGCTTTCTTCTAGTATTGAGGTAAACCGTGCTCGAGGATAAGTTTATTAAAAAGTTATGATAATAATAGCCGCGGAAATCAGCTGGTGTGGACATTAAACGGAAATATTAGCAAGATGGAAACCAAGTCCACCGTTGCCAGGTAATGGAGCCAGGCTCCGCAGCGCACCTGATGGAAACTCAAAAACTCAAGTAAAGTTAACTAGCTGCGGATTCTTCTTTTATACTCTTTGAGCCCCTAAATATCGGGCTGTTTCTAAAGGGATTGGAGAAGGAATTGCGTGGCGTACCTATTTACGCTACGTCTGCGTACCGCGGCTAGAATCGCCTTATCGAAAATCCGAACGCTATGAAGATGTGTAACAGTGTTAGCGCTATTTAAATTTCTAGAATACTATTTGTGCCTTAAATAGATTTGATGCGGGAGCTAAAGTTACAATTCTACGCCACGAAGTACTCCTTAAAATAATTGTAAAAGGAGCAGTCGCAGGAAACAACGCTCCAGGAAAATTGCAATGCGTGAGTTATTGGCCGCAGATAGAATAAGATGGAAAGCCGTGCTTTTGAGTCAATGCAATCAATAGTTTGATAATCAGATAATTGAGAGCCATTAAATATTGTACATTCTACCGGCCACACTGTCTTATTTTCCTCAATTGTACTCTCCATCCTTCGCCAACTTCCCACTCTCCCTGATCTAGATTTGTGTCTCCATAGCTTGGTCAACTTCATTTCGCCATAATCATCTGAGCTATCCCATTTTTTTCTTCCTGTGAGGCTCCAGTCTATGAATCATTCTATCCATCCTGCCATTCTTACGTGCCTCTTCCACAATAAGTCCCTTTCTTCTATCCTTCTTTGTATTATCTCATTCGTTATTTTGCTTCTTCGTGTTACTCAACAACACCTTTTCCTTTCCCGGTTCTTCTTATTTGTGACCCGATTCTCTCCTCCTTATATTATCGTATGCGAAACATTGTGTTGTATATTTCTTAGTAACCTGCGTGTTTCAAATAATGGTTGTTTTATGCACGTTCATGTTTGTCTTAGTTTTTATTTTTTATTTTCTCTTATGTTGTTGCTTCGTTATGATAAACCTCAACTATTGCATCTTCCACGTTTCCGTCCGTTGTTAAGTATTCAATTTTACTGAAGTTGATTTCCACATTCACTTTCGTGTACTCCTCCCTTAACCTTAGAGTGATATAACTTTAATCCTCTTCGTCGTATGCTCTGATTACCTGGTAGTCGGTAAAGACCAGTGAGTATAACTGTTTGTTTCGAATCGCTATCTCCACAGCTTTATTTCCTCGTCCAGTTCTTCAAGGCATATTCTATAAGAATCTTGACCAGAGTAGGTAACGCCGAACTCCGTTATAACAAATATTTTCGTGTTTAAAAGCTATTAGTCAGGTTTTTCCTACTCACACGAAACCACCCTCGTATAAGTTTTTCACTGCAGCCGTTGCCTTCCATAACTTACTTCTCGGAACTGTGTCATACGCCTTTTCCTTAGTTTTTTTCGATTAGTTGTATACTATATCTATGACCGATCGTCGATCTTCCAGCAGTGAATACTGTCTGGTCTTGCCCTATATTTACCTTTATTTGTTCGTCAATTTTTTTAACCACTATCCTTTCGTATACCTTTTTCATTGTGGCTTTATAATTTCCGAAAGCTCTTTCAACGCCTTTCCTGAAGATTGAGGTTATATAAGCTTGTTTCCATTCCGCCAGTATTCCCCTCCAACTATAGTCGCTTAAAGGGTTCTTTATATTATGCACTTTAGCTTTTCTGATCGATATATCGTCAGTTTCAGCATAATTCTTCCAGATCTGGTAGCTTTATTGTTATTAATGGACTTGATTGCCTTCTGTACGTCTTCTATGGTGATTGTAATTTGTTCTTCCCCCACACTTGTCCTATTTTGTTTATATTCCTCTTTCTCTTTGAACGCTTTTCTATTTTTTGTTAGAAGCTTTCGCCTGTATTTTCCCAGGTCTTCTAGTTGATATGAGATATTTAACTTTTCTCTTTCTTGGTATTAATAATAAATTTTTCATCTCTAGCCACTTGTTTTGAATTTACATTTTCTTATATTTTACTTGTCGTATTTAAACAATCAGACTGATAGTGATAGATATTGTTGTTGATAATCACAATAAGATAAAACTCGTGATATCACTGTTGATACCCCCGATAAGTGTGTTATCTCGCTCTGAAATTTCAAATGTAATACATTTTTTTCATTTGAAGTACATCGCAATGTTGATCCATACGGTATGTCAAAAGCCGAGGTTATTTAGTGTTAATTTCCTAAAAAACAGTAAATGAATTGTGATCAGGTTAAAATAACCTTACTCCAATGATATCGTTAAGATCACAATGTTATTATTTCGTCCCATTCACAAATTCTAGAACTATAGTGAGATACTATTTTATATCATTTTTTTTAAATGTTAAAATACAAGTAACATCTAGTTCACTCTTACCAACGCGAACAATATCTCGAGTGGTTCAACACTTTGTGCTTCAAAAATTGATCCTTGAACAGATTCGCCTGGAGGCTGTAGAAATCAGGCGTCCGTTGCGTTATTTTGCTGGTTCCATCCCTTATGTTAAGCGCAGAACTGAGACAGCAGTTTCCGCTTTAAGACAGCTTAGTCATGCCACTTAACGGGATGATAATTCGTCGCTGTGTGAGATGCAGCCTCACATCCCTTAATTATTTATAGGCTTGGACCCACAGCGACGCAGTAAGTGAATCTAACAAGTAAATGCAGACTGGTTTATTACAAAAATAATTGTTCTATATATACAAACAAATTTGCTTAGATCATAGTAATATACAAAGTTCATTTCTAATAACAGGTGCAATGTATTATATTCAGTAGGTTAATTTACTAGTATTGCAAAACAATACTCAGCGGTTTTGCTTCCGTGATATGATATGGACTCCATGAACTCGAGCGTCTTTTATGCTGAGCTGCGATTGTAGGCATTTAAACCTTGTCACGGCCTTGCGTAATTGTGTACGCGAAGCCGTGTAAAAATGCTGAGCGGCGACTGCGAGGTGTTTAAACTTGACTGTGAGTAGGTCGCCGCGCTTGCATAATGCAATATTGCGTTTTTGGTGGCTTTTAACTTTTAGAATGTTTCGTAAAATTTAAATGAATAATTATAAATTTATATCTGGTTAATCTGTTAAAGACAAGATTAAACATATTGCCAATTTTAAGCCACAAAAAAGCAAACCGATAAATTATATTGTTTCTTCGAGATTGAGCGTTTTGAGAGGATATTCTTCTGCCTGGGGTTGTGCGGGTGGTGGCTTCCTTCGTGTTATTCGTTGCCGAATGTAGTAGATAGCTCCTAGTAGGGCAGCGGTTCCCAAAAGGCTGCCTGTGACCCCAATAGACAGGTGAGAATGATGTCGGATGGCTTTCCAGGTGAAGTTTTTTATATGCTCCTGGAAATCTAACTGCGATGCTTGTAGGTCTTCGAAGTGGTCTGACTGAGTTAGTACAGGTTCCTCTGCGATTTCTGAAAATGAGTTTGTTGTGATTGGGTTGGTAATATTGATACTGATAGCCTTGGAGTATCCAGCCAGGATCTTGTATTTTCTGTTGTGCCTTGGGGTTAATGTATTCCTCGCAGTTTGGATGATGCAATCCGATGAAATTTGAATGACACCTGTAGTGTTGACGGTGACTTCTTCCCTGTTTCCACTACAAGTGATTGCTATGCGGGTTGGCTTACTGACTACAAATAGCCAGGTGTTTTCCATGTACAATTGTTTCCAAATAATGGACTGGATGCGATGTCTTCGTAGGAGACATTGACTGGTTTCTACTCGGTGATATATATCGTCAATGATGCAGTTTGGGTTGTTTTCAATTCCTTTAACTACCGTTGGACTGCAAACATAGGTAGTGGGAGAAATTTGTAGCTCTTCTTTGAATTCTTCATCTGTTTCGTGGAAGTACATTTGTAGGTTGTAATCCACAGCGAAGATTCCTTTCGGCACATCGATCATCCAGTAGGATCCATTGCTGATTTGGAGAGGAATTGGTGTCACTTTAATTAAGGAGTATTCCGTTTTTTCCACTATGATGAAATACCCTTGGACGTTGATGTAGATGTCGTCATGCCCAATGTCAACCTTTAGAATTGGCGTTGGTAATATCTCCAAATTTGGTGAAAGTTTACTGGTTGCATTAGCGAGGATCTGTTTAATTTGAGCAGGTGTTATTAGCTCGTACAGATTACCTTGCTGGAAGTGAACGTTTAAGATGTGAATATGGTAGTGGCACAGTTCGCTAATTACATTTGTGGCGACTTGGTACACACTGATGATGTGAATATTTAGTCGGTTGGAGTCGGTTGCTTTATACCATTTGTCCATGTTGTTAATGGCCCGGATTCCTTGGTTTAATTTTTCTTGGAAATGTTCCAGCTTCTTGTCGATTCGTTCTTCGGTTTCATTAAACCTGGAAAGTGCTGATAGCAAGAATTTGGATTGTTGACTGTCCATTTTTATTAGTTCCTGTTGATTCTTGTCTAGCCTGTCTATATCTTGATAGACTTCATCGTTGACTCCAAAAATTGATGTTAATACTGTGCCAAGGACTCCTCTTTTTTCTCGTCTTGTTATTATTTCTTCCATACCATCTCTAATCCATTCCATATGCTTTTTCTGTTCCAGAAGATGATGCACCAGTGTCTTGCATAATGTGTCTTCGGACAGTTCTTTTGCAGAGTCGCAGAGATTGTCGAATTTGTCTACCATGTCTGTGACTGTTTCGAAGTCTTCTTCGATCTTCCCCCTCTCGAACTGGATTTCGATCCGGAATGTTCCTCTCTCAATCTTCCCGTGTCCAATGTGTTCTACATAGTACCCGCTGTCTGGTTTTTGGATATTAAATTCTGCTTTACTTAATGTATTGGTGGTAAGAAGGGTAAAGATGAGTAACAGCAGTTTCCATTTGGACGCGACAGATTTCCTTGGTGCTGGGGATGATCGTGTCTGGATAATGTTAGTTGAAATTTTATCTTCTGCCTCTGGTTCCTGCGATTCCTCGGTAGTTGCTGGTAATGGAATGATGCTGCCTATGGATCGTTTTAGCTGATGTCCTCCTGATTTCTGGAGCGTCACTACTCGTACTGATCCATCGGCTGCTGGATGAGTTGCAGTGACTCTTGCTAAAGGCCACTTACTAGGATTGATACTATCTTCTTTGATTAACACTAAATATCCAACTTTAGTGTTCTCCAATGGTTTCTTCCATTTGTTTCGTTGCTGTAATCCATGAAGGTAGTCCGAGCTCCATGATTTCCAAAAATCTTGCTTGATCTTTTGGATTATCCTCCAACGATTCGATAGATTTGAAGATATTGGAGTGTTGATTGGGTCTGGTGGCGATATGATTTCCCTCCCTATTAGGAAATGGCCTGGCGTCAGAGCAGTTGTGTCCTCAATATCGTTGCCTTGTGGACATAGAGGACGTGAGTTTAGGCAGGCCTCAATTTGGCAGAGAAGAGTTGTCAACTCTTCAAAGGTGAGAGTAGCGTGGCCAATAGTTCTCTTCAGATGATGCTTCATTGATTTTACCCCTGCTTCCCATATCCCTCCGAAGTGAGGGGCTATTGGAGGGATGAAGTGCCATTGGGTACCACCGGTTGCTAAGGTTTCTTGGACAACTGGGCCTTCAATTGTTTGGCGGGTTTCCTTGTCCAACACTTTTCTTGCGCCAACGAAGTTTGTTCCGTTGTCGCTGTATAGGTGTGCACAGCGTCCTCTTCGGGCAGTAAACCTCCTGAAGACTGCTAGGAAGCTGTTGGTTGTCATGTCGCTGACGGCCTCTAGGTGGATTGCCTTGGTTGATAGACAGACAAAAACAGCAATGTACCCTTTGTGCGAAGAATGCC
The DNA here is from genome assembly GCA_940337035.1 of Agriotes lineatus. NCBI lineage: Eukaryota > Metazoa > Arthropoda > Insecta > Coleoptera > Elateridae > Agriotes > Agriotes lineatus. The sequence goes on from CALNHX010004462.1 coordinate 67,727, forward strand.
CTCTTCCCTTGGATGTTCGGATCTGTATTGGGCCGGCGTAGTCCACTCCGGAATGGAAGAATGGAGGAGTTGAATTCACTCTGGTTGATGGAAGATTTCCCATCAGTTGCTGTGCTGCCTCTGCTTTGTATCGTAGACATCGGAAACACTTCTGGATGCTGGAGCTGACTGCTTTCTTCGCGTTGATGATCCAATATTTTCTTCGGATATATGAGAGAGTGAGTTGGGTGCCACCATGCAGCGTGCGTAGATGCGCCTCTTGGATTATTAGTTTGGAAATATGACTGGAGTACGGGAGTATGATTGGGTGTTTTTCATTGAAGGACAAGGTGGAATTTTCTAATCTTCCTCCAACACGGATTATTCCATGCTGATCGATGAAGGGATTGAGGTTGGCAAGCTTGTTACTGGAACTCACATATTTGTTCTGCCGGAGTTGAGATCCTGTTGCCCTCAAAATAGGATCACTTCCTTGGATGACCTTAACGAGTAGGAGGATGGTGTCGTCCATTTCCTTCACTGATAGGCATCCTGATTGAGTGGGAAGTCGCTTACACTTGTTGATGAATCTTCGGCAATGTGACATGACTCGTACCATTCTTGTTAGAGAAGAAAAACGATGAACGACTTCGTTCTCGTCTTGATGAATGGTAGTTTGATGCACAGTGTAACTTCTTGCTTCTTCCTCGGTGGTTGCGGTGTCTGGTTGACACGGCCATGAACTCTTGTTAACTAGCCAGCTCGGTCCGTCCCACCATAGGAGATGATTCTTTAGTTTTTCTGGACTAGTGCCTCGGGAGATGACGTCTGCAGGATTCTCTTCGGATTTGACGTGGTTCCAATGTTGAGCCGGAATTAGATTGTTGATTTCGGCTACTCGATTCGCGACGAACGTCTTCCATCGTACCGGGTCTCCTTTTATCCATCCTAATGTAACCATGGAGTCGGTCCAGGCGAAGATAGACACCTTAGGAAGGTCTAATGCTGCAATTACCCTTTGAAGTAGATTGGAAAGGAGTACTGCTGCGCAGAGTTCCAGTCTTGGTAATGTCGTCTTGGCTCGGGCTGGTGCCACCTTGGATTTGGCGATTAATAAGGATACCTTGACTTGGCCGGATGATGTGGTGACTCTGGTATAAATCGCGGCCCCGAAAGCTCTTTCGGAGGCGTCACAGAATCCATGCAGCTCTACTAGAGATTCCCTTTTGATAAACAACCACCTTGGTAAGGTAATTTCTTCCACTGCCTTGAGTTGAGACCTGAGCGTCTCCCATTTGCCTTGGATATTTTCAGACACTGGGTCATCCCATTTGATATTTTCGAGCCATAGTTCTTGGATGAGTAGCTTGGCAGTGATGATGACGGGTGCTAACCATCCCAATGGGTCGAAAATTTTGGCAACTTCGGATAGTATGGTGCGTTTGGTGGATTCCTGTTGCTTAACGTCTACCTTAAAACAGAAAACATCTTCATATGGAGACCAGTGAATGCCCAAGGACTTTTTTACGCCGTCTTCACTTATTTCGAGGTATGTTTGTTTCTTTAACTCTTCTGGGAGTTCTTGAATGATGGCTGACTCATTACTGCACCATTTATGTAGAGTAAAGCCTCCACGCTTTAGTAAGGAAATGAGCTGACCTTGTTGTTGGATCGCTTCTTCCACAGTGTCGGCCCCAGAAAGCACGTCGTCCACGTAGAAATCTTTCTTTACTGCTTCTGAAGCTAATGGAAATGAGACCTTTTCGTCCTCTGCGAGTTGATGCAAGGTTCGAATGGCAAGATAGGGAGCTGATGCGGTTCCATAAGTGACGGTGCACAGCTTATATTCCCTGATTGGCTGTGATTTGTCGAATCTCCATAGGACTCTTTGGTACTCCTGGTCTTGGTTGTTCATTCTGATTTGTCGGTACATTTTTTCAATGTCTGCAGAAAAAACAATCCTGTGTGTCCTCCATCGAAGTAGAATGTCGACCAGTTCTTGCTGAAGTTTAGGTCCAGCGTACATCATCTCATTTAAGGATTTTCCGTGAGAGGCCTTGCTAGAGGCATCGAAAACGACACGAAGCCTGGTTGATGAACTTGCTTCTCGGATGACGCCATGGTGGGGAATGTAATACTTGCCGTTATTCTCATCTTCCCTTGCCACCTTTTCCATATGTCCTAAATCCAAGTATTCTTGCATGAATTTCTTGTATTGGACTGCTAGATCTTGATCTTGTCCTAATTTCTTCTCCAGATGTATGAATCGTGCCAATGCTGAGGGTTTGGACCTTCCCATGTGTACTGGAGTTTGTTTGAATGGAATCCTTACTACGTATCTTCCATCTACGTCTCGCTGGACTGTGTCTGTGAATTTATTTTCACATACCTGATCATCTGGGGAAAGTTTCCTTTGAGGAGAAGCCTCTTCAATGTTCCAGAATTTCTGCAACTGCTCATCCTCTTCAATTTTGGCAACCATGGTGTTGACCTTAAGGCTGGTGGGAGGTCGTCTTCCCATGGTTCCTGATAAGATCCATCCCAATTCGGTATTCTGTCCTAGGATGCCATCTTTGGATTTCTTGATTCCTTCGAGAATTATTTGGGAATATTCTTCAGCGCCTAGAAGTATATCTATGGGGCCAGGTCGGTTGAAGGTTGGATCGGCGATGAAGACATGTTTCCAGGCATCCATTTTTATGTTCGGAATGGGTGATGAAGGCATGGTTTTTGTAAGTTTGGGAAGTACCAGTAAAGTAACAGGTAAGGAAAATTTACTTGGAAATCTTGGCGTAATCAAACCTGTGATTTTCCATTTTGCGACTTTTGTTTCGCTGTTCCCAATTCCGGAGATTTCTGCTCGAACCTTGGTCCTGGGTAACGCTAATAATTCGGCTGCGGCTTCGGTGATGAAGGAACCTTGAGACCCTGGATCTATCAAGACCCTCAAGAGATGAGTCATCCCGGATGCTGCCTTAACTTGAACCGTTGCTGTGGCCAGTAGCACTTGGCTCTTCTTTGCGCCTAGGTTGGCGGCAATGATTGTGGGTTTTGGCTTCTTCTCTGGAGCGTTGGAGGTCTGCATGGCTGCTGCGTGAGAAAACGTCTTCATCTTCGGAGCAGGTATCGGCTTTGATGGCGGCTGTGCCTTGTGAAGCAGAGTATGGTGTGGAAAGCGGCAGATTTTGCAGTTATAATACGAACGACATTGTATATTAGAATCGTGTCGCAAACATCGAAAGCACAATCGGTAGGTTCTTACCACTTCTTGCTTTTCGTGGGTGGAGAGCCTCTGGAATTGACCACAGTTATCGATGTAATGGTCCCCATTGCACATCTTGCAGTTGAGATATCCGGCAGCGTAATTTTTCTGTGGCTTGTCCTGAGTTGGTTTTCGAGCTCCATCAATGGATTCCAAGGATTGGAACCGCATTTGTAAGAAGGCCATTAGAGTTTGGTGATCCTGAACTTCATTTGGGCACTGAAGCGATTGCTCATATAATTTGTTAGTTTCAGGATCCCATTTTCGAGTAATAACTCGGTTAATCCACGGACCCCAGCTGTCGGTGGAAATGCCCAAATTTTTGATTGCTTCCACACATTCCTTAGTGGAGTCATGCAATCTTTTCAACCCTTGGGCTGATTCCTTGGAGAGGACCGGCTGATCGAAGATGGTGTCTAGCAATTTGGTTAGAATAAGGCGATTATTTTGATACCTTTGTTGCAGCAAATTCCAAGCGGTGTTGTAGTTGGCTTGAGTCACTGCGAGATGCTGGATTAGTCGGCTGGGCTCTCCCTTGACATGCGTTTTTAAATACTGCATTTTGATGACATCATCCATGTTTTGGTTGTCATCTACTAATTTGGTGAATAGGTCCTTAAAAGTGGCCCATTCCTCATAATTTCCCTCGTATATGGGGATTTTAACTTGAGGAAGCGAGATGGCTGATGCTTGCTCGTTCCTTGTTGGTGCTTGTAACAAATTAATTAAATTTCGGTACCTGTCTTTCAACGTAGTAAATTCAGGACTGAAGTGCGTCTGGTTTGAATCCATCTCGTTAGACATGACTTCTTCGTCCATCTCGATCACCCGGTCCCATTCTTCCTTTAATTCCCTCTTTGTGATGGCGGGCCTTCCGAGTGCTTGTTCCAGTTCGGCGTCGTCCAAAGATTGCTTAAAATTCTGCATCCGAATCTGCAGTTTTCGGATACGAACCTTTTGCTCGGGATTTACAACTGTTTCCTCTCGCCTCCTAGTTTCAGAGGGGTCGGGATTTTCAGTTGCCTTTAAACAGCTCTGCAAATAACTTTTTGCTTCGCAGTAGATGGCTTTAATTTGTTCGTAATACCCTGTGGTAAAATAATTATGTGTAGGAATACTTAGCTGCACCATTTTGGCGTGATTTTTGGTCACGGCGTTCCAAGTTTCGTCCAGCGTCTTGTTTCGGCTGGCGATGTAAGCTTCTGTTTTTCGGCTGGCAGGGTCCTTTTTGCTGTTGGAAAATACCTGCGTGATCTTCTGGCCGAGTTCTTCTTGGGCGACAGCTAGCTGATTGAATTCCTCCATATTGTTTGCCATTTTCGGGGAACCGGGTGGGTTGGTAGATGTTGTTTTCTTCTCGGGATGTACCTCTTCTTAGTTGTAGACAGATCCGGCTCGAAGGACCATGAACAGATTCGCCTGGAGGCTGTAGAAATCAGGCGTCCGTTGCGTTATTTTGCTCGTTCCATCCCTTATGTTAAGCGCAGAACTGAGACAGCAGTTTCCGCTTTAAGACAGCTTAGTCATGCCACTTAACGGGATGATAATTCGTCGCTGTGTGAGATGCAGCCTCACATCCCTTAATTATTTATAGGCTTGGACCCACAGCGACGCAGTAAGTGAATCTAACAAGTAAATGCAGACTGGTTTATTACAAAAATAATTGTTCTATATATACAAACAAATTTGCTTAGATCATAGTAATATACAAAGTTCATTTCTAATAACAGGTGCAATGTATTATATTCAGTAGGTTAATTTACTAGTATTGCAAAACAATACTCAGCGGTTTTGCTTCCGTGATATGATATGGACTCCATGAACTCGAGCGTCTTTTATGCTGAGCTGCGATTGTAGGCATTTAAACCTTGTCACGGCCTTGCGTAATTGTGTACGCGAAGCCGTGTAAAAATGCTGAGCGGCGACTGCGAGGTGTTTAAACTTGACTGTGAGTAGGTCGCCGCGCTTGCATAATGCAATATTGCGTTTTTGGTGGCTTTTAACTTTTAGAATGTTTCGTAAAATTTAAATGAATAATTATAAATTTATATCTGGTTAATCTGTTAAAGACAAGATTAAACAATCCTGAACTCCATATTGATCACCAGTGATGTCAAGACAAGGACTCTTTCGTATCGTCTCTTTAGCAATAATTCACATATTTTCTTAGCTTTCTATGACTACTAACTTGCATTACTCTTCTAACAAAGTTGGCTACCTTTCTGTAGGTGTCCTTTTCGTTCACATGAATCCTCAGAGTAAATTTGCAGGTGACCCTTGGCTATACCTGCACAGTTGAAACGGAGTTCGATGGTTTTCCTCGCTGAAACGGCACTTTCTTCAAGCTCAACACAGCACGACAACCTCGCAGTCTATTGACCCCTCCACGTCAAAAAACTCGCAGCTCCAGGCATAGATTCAAAGTGCTTCGTAGATCCACCTATGCTCAGAAACCGCCCCCGGGTGACCACTGTGCGTCGGACACTTTTGTATGTGTAACAAAAATTATATTTTCTGAAGTTGTTTACCGTTTCTTGTGTTTATTTTTCCCCAATTTGGATAGTAGAAGCTTGTTTTATTTTGGAAAAACAGTTATCTTTTAAAAATATCTCCCCGGCAACCAACTCAATTATTTTATAAACAATCATGATAAATCACATTACCGGATTTTCATACTTGATCAATATTTTACATGGAATTTTCTTTATTTTTAAGTCTTAAATGTTTGAACTATTTAATTGACATTAAATAACAACCAATATGTACTAAGCTGGTTATCATAAATTTCCAATTCATAAATTTTTTTAGTCATAATTTAGTGTCATTACAATATAATAAATTGCCAAATTTTATTTTCGAATGGAGAATGCAGAACTATGATTGAAAATTGAAGATTGATATTTCACCTCATAACCTGCAGCACGTGACTCAAATATAAAAGTTATCACCACCGTCGAATTCTAAAGTAAAAGCTTGTGCAAATAACCTTTTACAGACTACCCAAAGGATCAGAGGCTTTAATCGCTCTTAAAACGCCCCATTGTGTACCCTTTTAAACCTGACCTTAAGCCAAGACCACCAAGAATTTCAGTCTTGGGAAATTTGCTACATGTGGGAAAAATCGGGCTGCAGAGGGGCTGCGCTAAGCCACAATGTTTGCCAACATATGTTTCGCTAAAAATCCCTAAAGTATTTGCAAATATTGGCACGCTCCTCCGATATTAAATTACAGCGGGATCGATTAATGGGTATTTCGAAACCGCATCAGAGCCTTGTGTGTTCGCAATAAATTCGACGATGAGAGTTTCCAAGTATTCAACAATTGTAAATGAGGTCCGAAAATTAGCGTTTGATGAGGCTCCATCAGTGTGCTGGCCGATTTTCCACCTTTGTGGGGCTGCGACTGTAATATATGTATACGATACACACCAATATGCTAATTCGACTACCCTTGCTTGAAATAATATTTGCCTATCAGTCAAATGTTGAGCGAACTTCAATTCATATTGCTCTTTTTATTTGCTCGTGTAATTCAGCTTTGAGTTGTGTACACAAATGCTATGCTAAAATTTCGAAGCTAAACAATGAAAAATGGTGTGTTTTTTAGGGATATGTTACAATAAGAGATATATTCTAAAGCCTTTCGTAGCAGTTTATAAAAACATATTTTAGATTGCTTCTATTCATTGCGATTCATATTTAATTTTTTTTAAATTTGTTTTGCTGCTTAAAGTAGGAAAGAATCTCATTGAAAACAGAACATATTCTATAGTTTTTAGAAAAGTAGTACATTAGTTTTCTGAGACTGAGACTGAAGAAGTAATTCTAGCTGGGTGAATTGCCTCTTACAGTAACACTGTGATAGTGCTTTAAGCCATCTGTAAATTGAAACAACAGCTAATAAACCAAATATTTACTTATAAATGAACAGACTCGATTAAAACAAATAATACTCGAACTCATAAAAGTATTTCAAAAAAGAAAAATATTGAAATATTTAATATTCAAACCTATTCAGAACAGAATTCTTCAAAAATATGGCGTCCCCAATTAAACTTTGATTACCATAGTTGTTTTTTTAAATTATTATTTGCGTCCTGCGTACATACGAAGCAGCTTCTTGCAAGCCCACTTCTAAAAAATACTGTTAAGTTCTTCTTCCTTTCTTCTTTTTTTTTCAATATTTCAGGCGACCTTAACAGTATGAAGACACATTAATCTAGAGGTTGGATGTGATGAATAACTTTTGAGAGAAATTTTAACGCCATTGTTAGTTTTTATATTTTTCTGTATCGTCATAATAAATTGCAAAAGCTTCTTCTTATTTCTTTAAGCCCTGGTGGTGCAATACTTACGAATCTCTTATCCATTGTCTTAGTGTGATACACCAGTATATTTTTCTCTCTCGGCCCCTTCTGACCACGTACTCTACTACACATGGTTGACTATCAAGATTTCTTTTTCTGTCTTCTAATGCTTTTGCTGCTACGGATCTTTTCATTTCTGTCACACGCATGTACTTGTTGTTCCAGACAATATCATGCTGTTTTATTGATTTGTGGCTATTACCAGCACTCAGTTCTACTATACCATTTTCCCTCCAGCGCAGGTTTTTGATTAAACCTAACTTTTTTATATTTGCTTCTAACTGAAAGTAGTTCTATCTGTAGATGACTTACACCAAATAGTTGAAATCATCACATTCATTATACTCAACGCTTTACTACTAATATGCTTTTAATATCTTCACACCAAACTCGAGAAAAATTAAAATGAATTGCGTTTAGCAGCAAAGTGGGGCATCTTTCACGGCCATTCAGTTTTTAAATCCATATCTTGGAGATCGTAGAAGTTATGAAGCCAAATAGGTCTAGGATAAGCAAATTTGTAAAGTTAGGAAACTAGGACACCGTGGAGTGGATCCTCCAACTCAGAAGCCTTTGTAGCAACAATTTGCGCTCAAGAAGTTTACAACCAATGCCAAATAAACATCTGTCTGCTTACGTTGTTACTAAATTCAAGTGAAATACTTTTCAGATTTTGCATCATTCTCTTTATAAAAAATGAAAACTCAATTTTGAGAAAGACTCGGATGAGTCCTGATGTAAGCCAAATTCTGTGTAACATGCAAACTAATTTGGTCAAATAAAATGTTAAGATCATTTCTTGCAATTCAAAAAAGTATCACTTTAATTTTTCCTTTTTCAGGATAATGATAATTTATTTTTTTCACTACTAGTCTCAGAAAACACCATTATTGAATTATTTTTGAGTCTAAAAGTTTTTTTTCTCCGCCCTGGAGACAAAGTAAAATAAACAATTTTGACCGTGGTAACTAATAAATTGCTAATTTACCAAGTTGTAATTGTAATCTTTAAAAACTATAAACTATAAAGATCAGATAGTTACAAAAACAACTATACATACCCTGTACTAACATTAAAAAAACTATGCAACGTTTTTCGTGGTTCCTTAATCAGTCAACATGACTTGGAGCTAAATCCGTTGGAAAATGGTATCCGCTCTCAAAATCTGCCTCAAGCAATCTTCCTTAGTATCAACATACCATTAACGAAGAACGAGAAATCCCGGGATCACCACATTTTAACCACGAACCCTTTAATGCACAGTAAGTTTTTCTCATGTCACCGCTTCTATAACAAAAACCTGTTATTATTTTCTTGCCCTCTTTTCTTTTCTTAAAAACCCTTGCAACTCGCATATACATTTTTTATACGCCTCGACTGCGTTTTCCCAATTGATCGTCTATTCATATCCATATCTAACGTACACTGATAACGCTAATACAATAGGCTTTTAACACGTAACAAAGAACGATCTCATACGTTATTTTGTAAAAAGTAATTGCCTAAATCATCTCTTCTGCTTCTAGCTTCGACTGGAAACTGGATTTCTATTTCTATTGTCTTTTTAATCTACAAACCAATTTTCGGTTCATCTATGGAGTGTTCTCTAGGAGGGTTTTCTTCTGCTGGCGGTTCGTTTCTACAAATATTGGCCAACGTCTCTTCCTCCATATTTATTTATGCTATCATTTGGTATTTTATGAGCCTTGCTGTACTATGAAAGATTTGTCTGTATGTCCCTTATTTACAGTTGCTTCATTCTTTGTGTTTGCACATGATTGGGCACCATAGATAATGATTGCTTGAATCATTAATTTGTATATTTTAACTTTGGATTCTGTTCTCAGGTATTTGTTGTTCCAGTCCATGGTTACTATACTTACCACTATCCTCAAGGTTCTTGGTTCTTCACCATATCTATCATAGTTTCGTCACTTTCCAGCTTGCAGCAAAATCATTTAACTGTTATCATTACATTAGTTTCCGATATTTTCATGTTGTACTACCTGCCGATTTTATTAAAATAAAACAGTCATCTTCATAAATCATCTTCAACGTTAGCTAACAACACTGCATCGTCGAAATGATCATTTATGCTAATATATTTATTTTCGATACTGTAGCCCTCTTTGTCTTGTATTAACTGATTTGATGATATGTTATTGGCCAAGTTGTATGCGCTGTATGTTGATACGTTTTCCATAGTATTATTTAACCTTTAAACTACCACGCGGGGTCCTCTTAGGACCCAGAGCCAGTTTTTTGCGTTTCATTTGTTTAATAACTTTTTATGAATTATTTACATTTATGTAAATGTTCTTTACTTGTTCTTTAACAAAACTATGGGCTCTCTGAGCAATTCTAATTTATTAATTTTCATAAAAGTTCAATATTAGTAGTTGCGGTCTCAGTGAGATCCCACGCGATCGTTTACGGAACCCTACATCTTATCGACAATGGGTGATTTAGCGGCCGTTAAATCAGTTTATCCGCCTGTATATTAGGTGCTCTGTGAATATTAGCAAACGCGATGCATTATGGTTGTGTAAAGTTAAAATCTGACGGTGTGTACACCAATCTGCTCTTTTTTATGTGCAGATATTAGAAAAAGGTCGATTTATTACAATCTCCCTGTGTGTATGTGTGTGTGTGTGTGGACCTTGTTACGCTATCTTTTAGGTCCGTGGTTCTGAGTAGAGCACAGTTAATTTGATGCCTAACTATATGAATGGTCTCACCGGACCCGGTACCGATCGCCAAGACTGCGGAAAAATTCCGCTCACCATGGGATTCGAACGGAAGACTTACTTAATGCAAGCTTAACGTTCTACCAGCTGCGCTACTCTGCTTCTCTTTAATAAATATGTACGGTGTTATGAAAGTAAGTAGATATTTGTCAAATTTTGCATGGGATCTTAAATTTTACATATTTTCATTTTTTCTTAATGACATTTTGATATTTTCATCTCAAATAATAACTCTTCGTAATGTTTTAACACTCATTTATACACCTCATGTATAAAGTCTATGGTTTATTATATAGATTAAAAGGTTTTTTTAAGTGTAAAATTAAACCAAAATCTAATATTTGCAAAATATATTCAAAATTTTACTGGTACGTGGTACTTTATGGTATACTTCAGGCGTGGTAGTTTAAGGGTTAACCTTATATAACTTACCAACCTAGCTAGTTGTTTAGTGTCTTTCCTTCGTTTAGGGTGTTTCTTATGTTTGCTTTGTTACTCAGTTTCAGGTTTTGGGAAGTCCATAAATTGGAGATATAAATTATTCGTGCATTCAATGTGTTTTCATCTTAAATTTTTTCTTGTAGTTTAATAGTGAAGTGGTTCTGTGCTTCTACATATAATATTAAAGAAATAATTATATAAAAAATATGGTTAAATAACTTATTTAGAATTGCTAGCTAAATAATAATTCATTTTCATTAACATGGATTATAATTGAATTATAATTGATAAATATAAAAACAAATGCAATGCTTAACTGATATGGGACTAAATTATAGTTTCTTTTCCATAGAAAATTACAATACGTCACTTTACTTTATGGTAATTCTCATAATAATAGGTAGACTAGTAACAAGGTAAAGGCACACACAGATTTATGACCTGTAATTAAAAATGTATAAATAACAAAAAATATTAGAATGGAATTTAGTTGGATAAGGTGTCATATCTTGCGCCGTTTAAAGTATATAATAATAGAGGGTTAAATATAAAATTATTTTTATGGCAAGGGATACTACAGTTTATAAATTGTAAAAGTTTCAACTAAGAATCCGCCTGTCAAACTCAGGGCAAATTAAAAAGACCAATATTAAATGGTTTATTGCTCTTTCCTTATTTTATTTATCTGCAATAAATTAGGGCTTAGCTCTGGCGAACATGAAACGATTCTTAATTATGTATGAAAAGTAACTCGTTGTATGACAATTTAACTAGGGTATTAGGAGAAATGCACAATTTCCATCTAACAATTATAACCTCTACATTTGACCCAGTTAACAAGATGATCTGTCAGTGAAAACTAGAGTAAAATTGAATTTTAGAACACCAAAGTAGCAAGGAAGCGTCAGGTAAATACTATTAATTCTATGACGTAGCAACTGCTAACCTCGTTTTGTTTCTAGTATGACGTCAAAACCCACGCGCGATCGCTTTTTGTTCTGCATCCGGCAAAAACTAAAAATTCCGCGTCAACTTCCACTTTCAAATGACGCTATCTAAATTACTCGAAGATGGATGGACCTGGACAACTGGAACCTGGTGCTACACCTCGTAGATAGTTTGAACTTGAAGAACCCCCTCCAATTATGGAGCTGCTGCAAAGGCTTCCTGTGAAATCCTACCTTAATCGGAGACTTTTCGGAAGCTGGATTAAAATGACGCACTTGAAAAAGGCTTGTCAGTTGAAATGTTTACACCCACATGCTCCTGAAGGTTCTCCCTACTCGTAGCAGACACTATTTTTGCTGGGCGATGGTGCTTACTTCTGGAAATGACCCCCCAAAGTTACTCGAACTTGGACGAATCTTGCTGCTAGCTAAACTGCTATACTTGGACCTTTTAACACATGCAAACTATACCCAAAGATGCCCTGCACACTAGTGAATAGCTTTATACACAACTGGTATTACAAATAACTTTATTTATAATTGTATGCAATAAAATGTGGAGCTCAATCTGTTTCCAACACAAATTTTACAAGCTTGTTTGGTAGTGTAAACAAAAGACTGTCTCGTAACTTAACAACTAGATTTAAATTTTATAAGGGGAACTAGTATTGATAACATGTTTGACCTTGTGGACTACAGTTTTGATGTCATGTCTTTGCCTAACTACTAAAATTGTCCTTTTCTTGGAATAAATGCCACTACACTTTGCTCTGCTTTTAAATCACTTTGGTTTATAATGCACTGATACGCTTGGAGTTCCTTTAGCGTCTCACTAATTAATTGTCTTTTGATCGGTTGCCTTACATTTTTTATTCCTCTATCGCAATTATTATTTTGCTAGAACTTTTTCGTTTACCTTTCATCTAATTTGCCGTTTGCTGGTTTTTACACTGTTAATACATAACGCTCATATAACAGTTTCTGTACTTAAAAAATCATTCTATATCATTTGATTCACATTATTTTTGACGTAACTAAACTCAAATCCGTCAGTTACAAATTAAATTGCATTGGCACCTCCGAACATTTATCATATCTGAAACTCTGAACGTAACCCTTCTGAAACCTACCCTATTTCATGCTAACTTTTAACTCAAATCATTAGTTACTGCTGCTCACATCAAGTGCATTTATTAATATAAAGTACTGATTATCTTGCAATAAATAAAACATTTAATTCTGTGCTCATGTTGACCTTATTCATTTAGACAATTAGGCAATCAGAATTGCTATGGGCAGTAAACCATTACAAAGGATGCTCAGAAAGGAGAAAGACTTACAAAGACTTATACTTTTAGATGGGTAAATGTTAAATTTAATTAATAAGTCAACTTTGTAACAGAAACTATGAAACTTTGTAGCTGTGCTTCTAGAAAAATGGTAGTATTAAAAGTAACAGTGTATTATTTCCCTTAAAGGAAAATACACACATTTTCTAAATTGTATAACTAACTTAAAAAGTATTTAGTTAAAAAGTTAAATAATTTCCATTTATATACAATTTAAAGTAAAGAGGTGTGTTATTTATTAACATATACCAAGTAATGGAATGTCAGCATCGTAGGATATAAGGTATATGGAGGATAATGCTGTGGGCTGATTGGAGTTTACCAATTGGCCATAGCAGAGACCTGCTTAATTGCTGTGAGCTAGTACCAGCGAGCTTTTTAAAAAAGTTAGACTAGTGTTGTGTGTCAAAGATTGAAGCTAAACGTATATGTAAGAAATATTTAATAATTACCTAAAATAAGGTGTTGAATTAAAATTTTGAAAGAACTGTGAACACACACTTTAGATAAAAGAAATCTACAAAACCGATATAAAGTCTGAACGTAAAAAAATAAATTAAGATCAATTAAAAATGCATGTCCCAACTTGAGGAAAGAGTCTCATGTTTAGAAAAATTCTTAACTGAGCTAGTCTTGAAGTTTAGTTCACAGAACTTAATTGGTTCACAGGGTCAATGATGAATATGAGAAATTGTGCTGTTTCAATAAAGTTTGATTTTAGAACTTTCCACATTTATGTCTATTTGTCAATACTGGTAAAATCTGTTGCTGTGTAGGAAGATATTCTATTTATTCAGCCTTGCCACTAACATTACAGGATTTGTTTTAGCTGCACATGAAACCTGTAATGTAATTTCAACATAAAACTTATAAATTTAAAAATGTTAAACCACACAACTACGAGCTTCGACAAGCTTTAAACTCGTCGAACAATGTCTAAAAGATTCCCCAAGTGGAACTGTTTTTAAAGTGTCAGCACGAACAGCAAGAGTGACCGTAGCAGCCGTTCTAGTCCGAAAAGAACTTACAAGGCCCCGAAAGAGGCGTGTGCTCGCTAGAACACATGCCATATAATTTTAATGCGTTTCGATCCGCTTTAATGGGGGCATAACTTTTATCAGCGAGTATACAAGCGTCGTGGCGCAGGCGGAGCGTCTGCAATTGACACCTTTCCGTGGCGTCTGTGTACCTCTTTCTCTCGGAATATATCGATCTTGCTCTCGTTCGTGCACCCTGTGAAGCCCCCTGAACTGATACACAGTTTCGGCAGGAACTTCTTTGATAATTCTCAGTCGCTTTCCAATTAATGTAATACAGTAATTCGGCGCAAACGGATTTTTTAGGCGGCGGCATTGAGCTTCGCAGCGGAGGCGATCAATCATTCGAAAAGAAATCGATTTGTCATCGCACCTTTGTGTGACGCAATGCTACAGTGCAGGCACAAAGAGGCGATGATCAATAGGAATCATTCGAGCGCTTGATCTATCGATCATCGTGTCCATAATGATACGCTTATTAAATGTGTATCAATTATTGTTAGATGCGTCTCGTAAAAGCACATGGAATTTTGGAAGTTGGGGTGCAACCTGGGCTTCTACGTCAACAGTTAAACGTATTTGTGTAGCTTGATTGACTAAAAGTGGTTGCGATTTAGAATTTGGAGAAAAAATAATATATAAACTATAGCGTTCCGATCAATAGCAAATCTTTGTTTTATATTTCCTAGAAAAAAAAAGTTTCATGTGTTATTCAGTAAAACTCGAGATTAGTTTAAGCTCAATAAGAAATAAATTTACATTCATAAAATATGTGTAACTGTGTACAGGACTTGTTTGGATAGTACAGATATTAAAAGAAATCAGATTATGCATATTGCTTGTTTGAGACTGATTGAATTGGTATACTAATATATGGACACATATCTGACAAATCGAAAGAAATTAAATGGTTGAACATGACGAATCGAAGAAAACTTTATTCTGCACGTTTATACCTCTTATTTATTTAATAAAATTAGTTTCAGATCACGGTTACTGTTACAACTTACAAACTTGACTTATCAATTAATATTTGCATCGTGATATATATATATTAAAAATTACTTTTCTAAGATCTTTACTGCTAAGACTCAAATGTGTATTTGTATATGTATGACTATGGTTTATTAATGTTGTGGATTGTTTACTATTAAAATAAATAAGTTGATCTCATATGAGTCGGGTCTCTATATCCTAGCAATTATTATCTTGATTTATATAAATTACTGAAATACATTTGCTATGATCTTAATTATCGTGGTATCTTTTTAATAAATATTATTGGTAAACACTTTGTATAATTCTGATTTAACTCCTGGGATCTCTACAATACTGGATTTTTTTTAACTAATGGGAACCAAACCCAAATATGGCGATCCAACCTCACAATTTAGCAAAACAAATTCGTTATTGTCGGACAAATAACAGTGATTACGAAATTAACGCGTTGCCTAGGTGATAACAATTGAAGTAGATAAATACACCTCAAAAACGAAAAAACACTCATAGGACGCGTCTGCAGGAAGTGCACAAAAAAACCGAAGCTACTAAATTCAATCTTTTCCTGATCTTTCTGTTGCTTTTCCAATGGAAGCTAGGACTTAACTCGAGTTTCCAGCAAATCTCACGATGCCTGGGCTCCTCTTTCTTTGTTGGCCTGCTGAACGACTTCTGTAGCTCGACCGCTGCGAAAAGCGCCTCCAATTCAACCTTTGCCTCCAGTTAATGCTTCAACTGCTTTCTACGAACGTCGCTTACAAGGGCTCCAATTACACTCCTCGAAGCTCGTGCACAATCTTGGAAAAATCACGCAACACTCGATGCACAAAACAAACACTTGCTACAAATTACTGTTATCTACTACAGCGTATCCAAAGGATAGAATTAATTTTCAAAAGCACTGAATTGGGAAAAGGGTATTTATTCATGTATTAATAATTAATTATTGGGGAAACCAAAATTAACATCACTGCACAGCTTGGCTTCCTTTCCCCAATTATTTGTCTTCGATCTTAAATTGTTTTATTATTTCCAAGCCTGATCTGATTACATTTTGTTCAAATCAAGGCTGACACTATTTTTAATACTGTTTTACAAATTATTATTAATGCCAATGGTATTTTATACTATTCACAAAAATTAAACTAGCACATCTCTACAACATTTTATAAAATATTACTTGATATGCTTAAAATATTATTAATTTCTATTATAACAATAAATGCTTTAAATGTGTTTATACCAGTATTTTAACTTTTACCATTAGTTCCATAATATTGCTTATGTTAGTTTTCTGATTATTTCTCTCTTGTTCTATTCTTTCTGCGCTAACGGCTCTACTGAACTTTTTACCTAAAAATGCATTCCGGATTCTTACTCTCCCGACAGGCTGGATACAACTGCAAAACACTAATCATTTAATTTTAAATAATTGAATATCCATTAAACTCTACTTAAAATTATTTTTATTTTTCAAGCTTCAAAAATGTGCATTAATAACACTGTTTTAATATTACTAATTTAATTATTTTTTATTTCTATTAACTGTTAACGTTTACTATTATTAGTTAGAATATATTTTCAAACATTACCAGTTACTAATAACTATTGTTAATTGGATTGGGGCTCACAAGGTAAAGGGAAACCAGATAACACAAAACAAGCAAAAACGCATGTAACGAGCTGTAATAACATCCAAATCCTAGCACCAAATAGAGTTCGATAGCAAAACTTCGTTGCAGCCTCATGCTCCATCTAAAAATATTAAAATATATCTCGAATATACGTCAACGTATGGTAGTTCAACCTAATCATATACCAAATACAAGACTTTAAAAATCCTTACCTTATAATGCAAAACGTGTACGTTTATTTCATAATTTTTTTTTTATAATTCGACGTCATAAACAGTTGTGGAAGCCTAATTTAGAGTGATTTTTTTAATTTTAAATCTGTACTTTATAAAAATCACTTTTAGTTCATAAGTTAAATACATTCATTTGAATGGTTAGAAATGAGTATTAAACTAGTAGTAATATAGCAAATTTTTATTAAAATACGTATTATACTCACAATTTTAAGTTGCCTTTACAGGAATTATTTGTATTCCAAATTTTAAAATATCAAATCGAGACTGATTATGGAAAATGTCAGCCATACAAGCAGAAACGAGTTGCTAAAATGTGTACCGTTCTAAGACGAAGCGATGACAAAGCCTCGGCTGACTCTTTTAACTCTCGGCAGAATATGACGCGATGTAAGCACCAGACTAAGGAATGCTCCGGGATTTTCAATTGAACAGAAGGATTAATACAAATTGGGCGCCTTGTCGTTACTCACAACATATAAAAACAAAAAAAATTTAAAATATGCCACCTACCTTTGGTGTACCATACCTAGATTACTCGTAAAGCTAGAGGGGTAGCAAACAAATAATAGCAATAGGGGCATTTATTTAAACCCAAAAAATGTAGTAATACATGAATTATTTGCATTTGTTTTCAGGCCATGTAACAACAAATAAAGACTATTGCCTATCAAATGAATTAAGAAATCATAAATAGGAATTAACTTCCAAATATTCAATCCACGAAATGCTAATTATAGCTTAATTCACAACTTTAGGACAACACCTGTGCTATCGCAATTAGCATAAACGCACAAAACCTAAAGTGTTGATTAAACACGTTTAGTTCAATTTGCTAAGATCTTAGTAGGAACTGACATCATTAAGGCGAATGCCCTTATCGATAAAAAAACAGAGCTGATAATGGCATGTACTTAGAGTTTAAGTTGTTGTTGAAGTCCAGCGATCGGCAAGTGAAATTCTGTGGTGTTGCATTTATCCATGAAGACGCTAAGCCGGATTTGGCTGCTAAATTCTTAGTATTCCAAGCTCGCCAGTCTTAGAAGTCAGCTAACAACAATAGGAAACGGCACATGTTGGGAATTCCTAACCACATACGGAAGCCGAATCGGGGAACTGAATTAGTTAAATTTTTAGTCTTCGTTTGAGCCCAATTTAGTCCATACAAGACCATAACCCATACTAAACGATATTAACCCATACTAGCCCGTACAATCAGGCCTAAATATTAGAAACTAGAAAGCGAAATAAACTATGCCAAGCATTCTTACCGAATATGTACAGACCTAATTGCGTAGAAAACTGCACCGCAGCGGTTTCAATTATTGGCACCGCAAGGGAATCCAGCTTAAATATATCAGTACGTAAAGAATACAATTAGAAGAGCTTACGCTTGCGCCTTAAAAAAAACAAAGCCTAGTGGCTTAGCTTATTAAGCAACAAAAACGGCTTCAGTTTAGACCAGCAATTCACATCCCCGATAAGAAGCTTCTCGAAAAATCAATACTCTTCCCAGCTATTCGGCTGTTTGAACGGCCTACCAGAATCGAAATCCAAGCAAGTTCAGACGGGAAAACTGCAGGTGTTTATCTTTTAGCTCAATCGCTTGCTGCGACACCTTGAATTATTTTGCTACAATAATTAGATATAAGGTTGTCCGAAATAAGATGCAAAATGCATTAACGCGCTATTGAAATAAAATTGAAACGCGGCGTTACAAATAACCAACTTGTTCTTTGCTGTTACTTGTAACGTTTAAAATTAAACAAAAAGCGCACACCTTTTACTTGTTTTTTTTACTAAAAATACATGCGTTTTCAAATTGATACTGAAATTATGCAGTTTTGACCAATGTAAGTCATTATTTTTCATAGATTTTGTAATATTAAACCACATCTTTTTAAATTTAAAAAAGAGAAAACACATTAATGTTGGCTTAATGTTTCTAGTTCTTTATCTCATTTTTGTTCATAATATTTCCTATGAATTTTGTTTTGCGGTCTAATGGCGTGTATAGAATTACTAATTTAAGTATAACAAATGGTTATATGTCCAGCTTAAGTAAAATTTAAATGGTAACTGTTCACTTGTAATATATTCGTTGGTTTTTCGTGTGTGTATCATGTATCTTATGACTTGAGCACAGAATAAACACCTAACAGACTCAGAATCGACTCTTGCGGAGGAGCCTTTGATGTTCGAGTAGCCAATTTAAGCTATGACGGCAGAATTAATGTACAATGTATAAAATAAAAGTATGTTTTTCTACTCCGGTGTAGACGTTAGGTACTCACTTTTCGCAGCTACATGCGAGTGGAAAGCGACCAGTTTCTGCACTCAATAATCTTGCTATGATTGGCTAAAACTGACAAAATATGTCAACTTTTATGGCAAATGCAAAATTAAATTTTTGCAGAATTCAAAACCGTAGTAGCAAAAATAGTACGTAACACGCGTGCATAAATGGTCATTACAAAGTTCCTAGAACTTTTATACTCATTCTGCAAAAAAGCCCTTTCCACACTGGTATTGCGGGTACAATATACGATTTTGATATTACCTTCATTTGTAAAATCCAAAATGCTATTTATATTACGGATATCGTAATACCGCGATGAATGTCATTAGCCGGGACTCGAGGGTTTTGAAAACAGCTCGCGACATAGTAATCTCTTCAAGAAAGTCGACAACCGGAACTGCTCATTATCTAGGAAGCCTGGAAAACTTATCAGTTTCCAAACCAACAGACAATGAGTAGCCTTGGCCTGCCATATTTCCCAGTGCAACTATATTTTTTATTTTAACTTTTTCAAAAACGGCTATATTTTCAATTTCGTTAGACATTTTCTTGTATTATCCATTAAAATGTATAAGAATGCATTTGAAAAAACTAAAATTGGTTGCAACGCATCAATAGGTGTATCTCATATTCTATTAAAGTACGTTTAAGGTAGTTAATAAATATTATACAGTAAGTGAATTAAACATACGTTTATTTACGAAAAGAGGTTGAGCTCACGAGCACGTAGTGAGAGTGAGATTATATCTTTGAGTGAATAAATGTTTAATTCACGTGGCGTATATATGTTTTTATTCAATTTTGACTAAATTTTTAACAAAAAATATCTCTCTCTCCATTGTCGTGTTCTTCGTATCCGAAGATCGTGATTTGTGCAATGTGTTTAGTTTGTAGCTTGTATAATATTCTTCCAGTGCTTTCTGTCCTGAGCGTTTCTGGTGTTTTCTTCCATTTTGGTACCTGTCAGTCCTTCGATTTCATCCAACCATCTTCTAGGTGATCTGCCTCTTAATCGTTTACCTTCAATCTTTCCCTGGACCATCAGATTTTCCAGATTATCGTCTGTCCTTCGTGATATATGGCCAAAGAATTGCAAGATTCTTCTTTGGATTATAGTTATTAGTCTGATATTTTCGCCAACTTCTTGAATTACAGAATCATTTGTTCGATGTTCGGTCCATGAAACCCTCAACAGCCTTCTGCAAAAAATATAAAAATATTCAAATCAAGATATAAATTTCGAGCATTACTATTTTCAAAATATAGGTATATTTACATACCTATCTTTTGTTATAATTCAAAATTTTTTAAATTGAAGAATAATGGACGCTGACAGAGAAACTGTGCAGCAAACTAGAGGCCATCGAAATGTGGGTATATTGTAATGGTTCACTGCCCATAGCAAATTCTGGTTGCCTAATTACTAAATGAATAATGTCAACATGAGCACAGAATTAAATACCGTATCTATTGCAAGATAATCAGTACATTACATTAATAAGTGCAATTGATGTGAGCAGCAGTAACTATTAATTTGAGGGATAGAAGTTAGCATGAAATAAAGCAGGTTACAGAAGGGTTACATTCAGAGTTTCAGATATGATAAATGTTCGGAAAGGCTAATGCAATTTAATTTGTAACTGACTGATTTTAGCTTATTATTGTCAGACATAATGTGAATAAAATAATACAGAATGATTTGTTAAGGACAGAAAGAATACGAGCGTTATGTATTAAATGTGTATAAACTAGCAAAAGGCAAATTAGCTGAAAGGTAAACGAAACAGTGCTAGCAAAATAATAATTGCAAAAAACAATGAAAAGGAATTTTAGCAAGTAGGAAAAGACTGTAGTCCATAAGGTTAAACATGTTATCAATCCTAATTTTCTTTATAAAAATTGAAAATCTAGTTGCTAAGTGACCTGACTCGTCTTTTTTAATTAATAACAAAAAAAGCTTGAAAATTTGTGTTGGGGTCAGACTGAGCTCCTCAATTTATCGCTAAAAGTTATAAATAAAAAAAGCCTTTAGTTACAAAAATTGTGTTTAAATTTATTCACCATTGTACAGGTCATCTGTGGGTATAGTTTTCCAGGTGTTAAAAGTGCCAAGTGAAGCACTTTAGCGACCAAAAGGTTTCAACCAAGTGCGAGTAACTTCGAGAGGCTAATTCCAGAAGTAAAGAGCATGGTCCAGCAAGAATGCCTGCTGTGTGGGAAGCACCTTCAGGAACCAGTAAGGGTAGGAATTCTAAGCAACGAGCAATTCCCAAGTACATAATTCCCGTGGCATCATTGGGGAGTGTATCCAGCATCCGAGAAGCCTCTGATTAAGGTAGGATTACGCAGGAATCCTTTGCTGCAGCGCCCTAATTCGCGGGAAGCATCGAGATTAGACTGTGTATGAGGTGTAGTGCCAAGTTCCATTGGTCCAGAGCCGTCCAACTTCGAGCAATTTAGTTAACGTCCCTTGGAAATGCGAAATGATGCCGCATTTTTCAGTTTTGGCCGGATATAAAACAAAAAGCGATCGTGCGTCGGTTGCCACGTCACACTAGAAACAAAACGAGCTTAGCAGTTGCTACGTCACAGTATTAATATTTACCTAACGCGCCTTTGTCATTTTGGAGTTTTGAAATTTAATTTAGCGCTATTTTTGCACTAGCAAATCATCGTGCTTACTGGGTCAAATTTAGAAATTAGCTATACGTCATTTGACTGCAATATTTGATTAGTATTGATATAGCTATTCTCAATGGTTTAAACTCCTTAGAAATCAAATAAAAATCATTTATACAATTATTATAATTAACGATTAACTGAGTTCCTCTGCTATCTGCAAGTTACGGTGCCGATGCAGATGACGGTGAACCGCCAACTAAGAGCCAAAATTTATTCGAATGATTATTCAAATAATCATTCGGTTATTAATATCATTCGAATGCAAATAATTCGGTTATGAAAATTGTCCGGTTATGCCCATCACTACTTCAGTCCCTTCGTTAAACACCAAACATAAATGCGTTCATCTCTCCGAGATAACGCTAAATTTAAACAAGGCGTTTCGTACTCCATAATATTTGAATAATTAGTTGCTGTTTCTGTCTGGTTAGTTAGCTCAGTGAACATGAAACGCTCTTCATCTCAGTTAGTGGCTTATGAATGATCATTATTTCCCAAAACAGGAACCTAATTCCCCTTTGTAGTGTTATCGGCTTAAACTTACCTTAAACAATTTAACTCGCTCTTCGTATGGCAAAATTCAGACCATCGTCGCCACACAGAAAAGCACATTCAGCTAGCCCAAAGGCCGAGAGCTACAAAAATTACAACTTGGCTTGGATTTAAATTTAAACTAAACATCCAATGAGGGAGCTTTACCCGTTACCACCCCCAGATAAAAAATCGTTTGTTAGGTTACAAGCTTCAAGCTGGAACAAACCATACCACCTGGTAGCACAGTTCTAGTTTTATATCTGGTAAACAACACCCGTGGTCGCAGGTCTAATTCAAAAATGTAAATGGTGCTATGACAATGACAACTAATGACAATTTATTACATTTGACTATTAAATTATTGAGCATCAAGTAAACTGACAGTCTTGCTCCTTCGAATGTAACAATCGATCATAAAAAAGTTTTATTTTAAATATATTTCCCAAAAAATACGGTTGGAGATTATGCGACGATCAAACTTAAATTTGTACCACCAATGGCAATGGTTCCAGCTTATACGAAGTGCATTTTAATAAAAATAAATGAAGGAAAATCTCAAGTAGATTTTTGATTTCGTATTTTTTAAATGTTTGTTCTATTCAATTCTTACAAAAAAATCTGTACAACAGTGCTGCTAAATTTGTCACTTTTTGACAATGTCAGACAAGTAATTAAATTTATTAAGGTGGCACATACTAGCAAAGACAGCTCTGGCATTGTACGGTTTCATTTACTTTCCGAACAAAAAAGGCGGATGTATTTGCTCAGCTCTTACTTAAATATTATATAGAAACTTTAATTTCACAGATTTTGCTATGGTTACACCCATATTTAAGCACTACAAAGATAAACTTTGTAATTGTTTTAATACAAAAAAATACTATAAAACCCTACAAAAAAGCAATTTTTGAGAGATAAAGGGCTACAATGGTAGTAGACACACAATCAGTATAAGGAAACTCTTAAGACTATAGCAAAAATGCAAAACGTTGTATTTTTAAAACTATTCTATCTTGGATACACTTTTTGAGAGATCTGTTTCAGAGTGTTTAAGTTTGTCTAAGTGTTTCTCCTGAAAACTGTATGACATAAGCAACTTATCAAAGTGGGTTGTAACCACCTTAGCAATTCATACGTTTAATTGACAGTATAAAGGAAATAACCTTACCTTAAACGATATGAAAAAAAATATGAAATTACGTCAACAACAAATAGTTAAAATTACAGTTGTGCAGTTCATAACGCAAAGAATTACATTTGGTTAATAACATACTGGAAGTATGTAAATATTATCTTAAAATGTCCCGCCGGTCTCCAGTTTACCTACATTTGTATGTACTGCGGCTGGATTGATTCCTCTGAAATTTTGGATAAGTGTAGTCAGCCAGCAATGATATTTCTTGGGATAACGCTGGTTTTGTTGGTTCTGTCTGCTGAAGTTGGCGAAAACACCTAAAATGTAATTTTCTTGGAAAACCTGTACAAAAAGGATGCTAGTAGATGCAAATACACGAGCATAAATCGCCAGCTTTTAATGTAAAAAATAGTTTTAATAAAATTTTGGTTAGCTTCTAACATGTGTTTAATTTATATGAAAGCTGCCAGTAAAAAAATCACGTTAAAATCCATAATTGCAACAAGTTGGGGCAGCCTGTAAGTTGACTCAATATTCCTTATTTGCTGCAACATACAAACAATTAGTAGCAACGAAAGAGTTTGGTGAGCTACGGTTTTACAAACCTGGTATCCGACAAAGAAGATAAAATGCTGATAAGCAGTTGGCCAGCTCAGAATTAAAATTCTAAGTAGGCCAACAAGAGATTTTTGGTTGAGAATTTGCAACGTTGAACTCTATGCAACCATTTCTGCCTCAGAGGGCATAGCTTTGTGAGTGTTAAATAGTTGAAAAAATTATGAAAACGGGATAATAAGATAAGGTAGAATTTTACTTAAACCTTTCGATTTGCTTATGAATTTTTTGCTTTGTTAGTGTTCTGAGTTACTCAGCAACTTGGTAAAATATTAAACTTTGGAATCCTGAGGTAATTTTGAAGTCAGATTGAATGGTTTTGTATCAGAGCAAGTGTAACCTTGCTAAATAGTGTATTGTTATGCTGGTTTGAGCAAGAGTTTTAAACTTCGATAAACCTTAGGGTAAATTAAGTACTAAATAAATTTCAACTTCTTATTTCATTTTTCAGCTAACGTGGGCTGTACAAAAAAAACGATTGCGCGAGGAACTTTCTTTTGCAATAAACAATACTATCGTTATAATTTCGCTTTGTTTTGGTAAAGCCATGTCTAAGACTGCGGCGCCATCAAATTATTTTTATATATTTTTTAAATGCTAGTTGATGCTTTAACAGTAGGTGATCTATACTTCATTGAATCGATACCGAGCGCCGCTTTTATCTAATCAAATTCTTCTTCTTCCGTATCCGTATACTATTTGTGCGTTGAATATTTTTAATAAGTTTATTTAATACTTTGATTTCGAGATTATCGACGAACAGTAATTTCAACAGAAACAGTTAATTCCATTCCAGAATTTGTTTTGAATATAATAAATTTGGTCTTATTTGAATGTTACCCGTATTTTAAATGTATTTAGTTAGACCCCCATTATTCTTTATCTATTAGGGTCGTATTTTATTGTAATTAATATGTTTTTGGGACGAAACACAATTATCGTTAGAAATTTAAATCAGTTTTTTATAAAGGCATTCATGCCCCTATAATGGTTTAAATATTTAAGTTGGGTTAAATTGCATTGTATTTGTATATTTTGGGTTGAAATTTTAATACTGTTTGAAATTTATATTAGCAACTTTGCTAACCTCTGTTCTCGAACCATAATTATTTTTTGTGTTAAAGCAATTTTGTACTTGATCTTATTTAAAATTTGTTATTTTACTAAACCTGTGGTTATCATAGCTTGTTATTTTTATTTTAAGCTAGAATTGTGGAAGAGACATTATATCTGGGTTAATAAAAAATGAAATTTCTGTGCAACTCAACAATCAACCAATAAAAATATTCCATCTAGTTTTTTACGTGGAGATTTTAAAAACCTAATCCTGTGAGCCCCGAGGTGCTCTAAAATCCCCTTGGGCAAACCGCCCGACCGACATTAAGAAACAGCACCCTTTCTTTAGGAATTACACTCGCCCTAGCGCTCCAATATAGTATCCTTTACGCCCTTGTCTTCAAATAAAAACCATCAAGATCGTATATCAGAGGTCTTTGTAACTCCTGGATCGATGGAGTGCGAAAGACGGAAGATACGGCCATCATTGTCCCATTACAGCAGATGCTGTCAGGATATAACTTCACTTATGTGACCGACGTCCAAAACGACTCCTATATGAAACCCATTTTTAACCTTGCGGCTGCGATTCTTCCGGAAGCGCCTTTTTGAATTTCGAAGCTTTAATAACGACGAGGCTGCAACGAGCGCCACCGATGCGTTATCAATCCGTTCGGATTACGACTTTCTCATGCTCGTGCGCCCTTTCGACGGACGCCGCTGATGCCCGCAGGCGGCCGACACCCTTATAAAACCTGTCACTAGCAGAATCCGCCCCCTCTGCCTCTCTATCCATTAGTAATGCGATTAACACGTTTTTGTTAATAGTGTTGCAAGTTGATTGATTTTTACCGCAGCTCCCTGCCCTCTTCTTGGAGCGATTGGCGCAAATTTAAAAATTAATTGTTGCTGAGGGAGACGGGTGAAAGCTGCGCGATCAAGAGTGCAACGCTAATGTAAGCAATAACAAGGAATGGAATTAATAATGGAATGAAATCATAATAAGCAATGCGGTCCGTTTTTGCGCGGCATGTGCCGCCATAATCTTATATTAATAATTCAATGTTCCCTCTATTATAGTAATAAAGTAATATGTCATAAAGAAGCCGGAACTGCTACCAGATGTTGGCGATTTAATATCATCCCCAGATCGCGGGGCTTCGCCATCTTCGGCTGCCTTCGGACGCGTGGTGAAGACGCTGATGGGTAAACGAGACGTTCTGATTATTTTCAGGGTGGAGGACCTCTACAACCTTATTTTTAATAAAAATCTAAGGCTGCTAATGCCTTTCTTAAGTCGATTAAACCTTTTAAATATTTAAATTTGAATTTTAGATTTGTCAACTTCTAATCCTTCAAACTTTGGATGTCCATATTACGTTACTACGTACAAATTTGAACAATAATTAATATCAGTGCTTTCTTAACTCAAACCTTCGTAATTTCAGAAGAAATTTGGAAAGGTTAAATTAAGGGAGACATTACTTAAGCAATAAAGACGAAGTTATGTAGTTACTGCATTAAGCTATACGAGGGTAACACGGAAAATGTCTGCAGTCGAATAAAACAAAAGGCAAACATTATTTTTATTTTATTAACTCTATACATTTACGCACTCAATAAAACCAATTTTCAAAATTTAAATTCCACTCTTCCTGAATTACTTGAGAAAGTTTTCGAACGGCACATTCGGGAGTTCCAAATCGCACACTTAGCATTTTATCATTTAATCAACGAAATAGAAAGTAATCGGAAGGTATTAGGTCGTGACTGCATGAAGGATAATTTACCAATTTTAACCAGAAAGCCCTTGTTTGATGTGCGGTATGCATTGTCATGGTGCAAAAATATTCCACTTTTTGGGCGCCGTAAACGAGCTTTTTGAATAACGTCTGGTAGGCATACTCTTGTGTACCATTATGCGGTAACCGTACGTTTATTTTCAAGCACGGTAGTTGTGATAGCTCCTGATTTTGAAAAGAAGCAGGCAATAATTTTCTTACCAACACTTGGAAATCGCTTCACTTAAATTGAATTAAGATCTGTTGGAAACACCCGTTGTGCACTGTCGCTTAAATTCGGATTCAAATGCATATATCCAGCTTTTGTCACCAGTTATGATGTTGTAAACTGCGTTAGACATACCTTTATCATATTTTTAAAGAGTTCTCTTACTCCATTCTACATGCTGTTCTATTTGTGCTTCTGTTAAACTGTGTGGTATCGACCAAGAACAGACTTTTCTTACACCCAAATGATTATGTAAAATCTTGTTTATTGCAGTCATGTTAATGACGAAGGTGCTCCTAATAATTATATATGTGACTCGATTGTCCTCCTGAATTATTCTTCGCACGGCGTGTATATTTGTTTCTGTAACTGCTGAAATTGGTCTTCCTTCGCGATAATCGTCATTTTCGCTGCACAACACCTATTTCAAAATTAACTTGTATAATAACGTTGCAATCAAAACTAAATTTGAACTGTCAAACTAGAAAACAACAAACATTTATTTCATGGCAAGTTTGATTTCTATGGTGCACTTGATCTATTAGTTTGCAGAAATTATTGCTGTACCCTCGTACTTAAAAATATATTCAGCTTGCAGCAAATTCCAAACCAATTTACGCTTAGCCCGAGTGTCGCTTATAATTTTGTAAAGGCGCCTCGCTGTTTTAACTTCATTCATTTATATTACAGCATTTAGTATTTTTTGAGCTATAAGTAATAAATCCATGGTGACTCAAGCGTTTCTCTTCATTAAATATGTAATTATTATCTTGCTCCTATTAATGATTAGTACCTGTGTAACCGCTTATACACTCTCTGCACATTTATTTAGCATTTTGATTACTTCATATTCACCATAAAATGTTTTACGGAGTTTGCTAAATATTGTTGAGTTTGCAAATTGAGTTTTTTTTATGAATTTTCTATGCTGTTTATGAATTACCCACCGGCCAACCATCAGAACCAAAGATCTTCCAAATTGGGAATGGAAAAAACCTGATTGTCTTTTTCAATAATATCTTTATTCAATATTTAGTACTTGCTGCTGCAATCAAAGATACTAAAAAGCATTTAAATTAAGTTATTAAATAATTTCTGATTTGGCGAGTATGTCAAAGTGAAAACATCAGCAATATTTTGAAGAAACGTGAACTAATGTAATTTAAATTATATGGAGCCATAGCATTCTAGACATAAATTTTTGTTGAATACCCTATAAAAAACAAGAACAGTAGTAGATTTTGAGCAAAAAATAGCAAAAGGTCAGTACAAAGGTCTGGAAAAGACAATAAACTAAATTAGAAACTAAAGTTAGACAGATGGAGAATAACCGTCGCGAACAGAGAAAGCAGTTATCACGTCTACCATTAAACACTCAATTCCAATAAAAAATAATAACGCCAATCAATAGGTAAAAGAAATACTTGCAGTGAACGAAAATAAAATGAAAGCAATTTAGAGTATTAAAAGCAAGAGAAACAAAGATAAAAAGGCAGCAGAGGAGATATTAAAAACAGTCATAAAGAAGGAAACTCCTCTATAGAGGAAATTCAAATGAACTCCAACACAGTGTTTAAAATTTTACTGATTTTTAAAATTTATATGCTATATTGTTCATGTTCCTTGCGAGATAGATGGTTGGTTCTTCAGATACCTCTATTCTACTTTTTCATGTTCTATCAGAATCTGAAGTCAAAATTTAAGAATTCAGAAAAAGCGGACACATATCGGATCAATACACCAGGAACTGAAACACGTACGTATCCGTTTTACGGCGTTCCTGAAAATGAAGAATTCGAGAAAATAACAGAAGTGGTTGGCACAAAACAGTAACAGCAGAGAGAATTAGAAATATGAATTATATTTATGTTATATTCGTAATAACTAGACTCCTTAATATATTTACATGAATATAACCTCTCTAATCTAACTTAATTTTGGAAAATATATGCATTTTATGATTCATATTTCTAATTCCCCCCTACTGTTATGCAGCCCCATTTTGAGCAGATCATGGACTTAAATATTGACAAAACAGTAAATTGCGAAATAGCAGCTAAACATACAATCCACGAGTATACAAACGAAAATAGTAAGACTATCTATCTATGCAACAACAGCAAACCTAATAATAAGTAGGACAAAATTCAAACTCATCAGAAAACATAAAAAAACATGAATGATTACAAGGAGAAGTGAGATCAACCAGATTAATTAGGTGTTAGTGTCCAATCCAAATGTGAAGATGATCAGAAATACAAATGCATACTCTGGCCATCTGGCGGTACCAAAAATAAAACATAAAAAATACAAGTAAACATAAAAATGTTGGGATTTGGAAGAGGTTTATGATCAAAAATGAATTTAGTAGCTAACAAACAAAAAGAAGAAGAAGTATCGAAGAGGAAATGGTTAGTGAAAATATTGGTTAACGTAGCCAAGAATTACAATAAGAACTTGTTACGATCAGAGTGCGTTTATAGATGTTTGCAGGTCTTTGAGCACGGTTTAGTTAATTCCGATATCTATGACGCATAGTTTGAACTTCGCGAGCGCTCTTCCTGGTCGTGTTTTGTTTTTGCCTTTTTTTCGTTATGTGCAATGGTTGTAAACAGTTACGCTTTGTTTGGATCGGCCAGGGTTCTGCTGGCGTGTGGTGTAGTTTTGATGGGATTTGCCGTCGCTGATGTAGCGGTTTATGCAGCTCTGGCAGTTTTATGAGAAAGTTTCTTCTCATGTCAATTCTTGGCGGATTTTCTGGTTGTGGGATGTCTGCAGTCAACGATCTTGACCTAGTTGTTGCCTTGAATGCAACATTTCTGGATCAAATCTGCTGTATGCTATTTGGCTGAGCCGTCGATGTCCTGTGCTGACCATACGTGAGCCCTTCGAATTGGTCTAGGAGCTCAAGGAAAGGAAATTCATGTAACATGTATTATTTTCCATTTTTTGACACCAAATGAATACTGTGTACAGTGGATTTTACATTTGGACTTTTTCTGTCATTTACAGTTCGCTTAACAAACTCCATGGGTACCCATCAGGGCCCATTGGAACAGGTAAACTAGTACATTTAGTAATTTTCATCCTCGGAGCCTAATTTAGTTTCCGTTGCAGTTTTAATGTATTGTGGGTTGTACGGCCTGCAGTTTATAATTATACCTTTTAAATTGTTGTAAATTGTTAACCTACTTGCAAGTCACGCCGAATTTATGGGTTTGAGATGCAGCTTATTTTTGCATATATTGTGTTGGTACCACCACGTTAGGATAGCTATTTTAAACTACAATGAATATTCCTTTGTACTTTTAAAATTATGTAATACATTTGAGACTCTCATTAGGGCGAGGTTCATCAATCAAGTTATCTATTTTTAGATATTCAAAATTTTTATACGAATTGTTAATTCAATGACAAATCTTTTTTAATTTTTCTTAATTTGATTGTATCAACATACCAACTTTATTTCTTTTAATTATTTCTTTACTATGATTGATCTCTATGTATCATAATAATATTTATCACTTTATTCTTTACCTCTACTTAAAGAACAATTGATTCTGAGAGTATTTAGCCGACGAATCAAATTCTCGTAACAAACTATTTCAAAGAATAACTAACAATATAGCAAGTATAAACACAGAATGCTAAAACGTAAAAAGATGTAACAAAAAACTTCACAGAAAAAGTACTGGACAGAACAAAAGAGATAGAGAACGATCGACGAATTTGAGGTAGAAATAAATTTAAAAAGAAGTAGGGTCCAAACGGTTAAAACAGGAAAGGAAAAAATACAGAGACTTACAGTAAATGAAAAAGAAAAGTGGAGAAAAATAAAATATGGAAGAAGGACTAAATAGACTAAATAAAAAGGATGAAATAAAACATAACAGACAAATAGACAGCACCAAAAGAATGCATAGAAACATTTATAATACAGAGGAGAAATATTTTGCGGCTAAGATTATTCTTGTGAATGCAACCCTACTCTTTTTTTAATTATTATTACTACCTCAATAAATTTTGAGGGTAGAGCTAATTACATTCGATAATATTCAAAAACGACGCACGGTCGATATTTTGGATCGGCTTTCACTTCCTTCATGGAAATTAGGGAATTAGCATTATGCTACAGCTTTTATTTTTAATTACGAGAATGGCAGGTAAGCTAATACCGAGGGAGTTAAACATTATTTTGATAAGACATAGTAGGTACGTTTTATACATACTAGCTTTTCGAAGGCCTATCGACAGACCTGCGTCCTATTTTTCAAGTTAGAGATTAACGTTATTACCATATCTGTGCATTTCTAGAAACTATATTATGATTATAAACCTTGATACTATTATACGCACAATTCACTTTTCAATCAAATTTCAATAATTTTTTCGGTATCTAACTTTGCTCACTTTTTTCTCGTTTATACCGAATATATTGCATTCAGCGACCCAGTTTAACGTGTATGTGCCCATTATAAACAAATTTTAATATTCAACAGGTTTTTTTGAAAAAGTATAGTTTCACTTTTATGCGTCCAATACACTATTTATTTTGATGTTGTTATAATATTCAACTGTATTCAAACAGGGATAGGAAAAATGCCAAGGTAATATGGAGAAAACACTTCCAAGACCTCACATTTAAGGAAGACAACAAAACAAACCGCCAAGAGAATTCGCTAGAAGAAGAAATCACTAAAGAAACAATGAAAACCAGAATATGATAAATCTAAACAAATTATAAACAAAGTAAGGAACGTCAGAAGCAACAGTTAAAGTTTGAAAGGAAAAAATCGAATATTTACAAGCGAATAAGCAGTACGCCAATATTTCTCAACGTGGTCTTAGAGTATATAAGAACAAAAACGAAATATGAGGTCACAATTAAGAATAGAGAGATGCAACTGAAAACAAATGCAGACGATTTAATCGTCGTAGCAAGAACCAGATATAAACTAATAGAAACTCTAAATATAAATAAAGAAGAAGTCAAAATGTGAGGCCCTACAATAAACGAGTTAAAGCAAAAGTAAACTAAATGTACAAGAGTAGGAGAAAGAAAACAGAACCAAACTGAAGGTGAAAAAGCAATACATAAGCAGCACAATACAAAGTTGATAGAAAATATTCCTCATATACCAAACAATGCACACACAAAAAATTATAATAAAACAAAACCAAGAGTATACAAGACAATAATAATATCAGCAGTGATATACGAGATTTGTTCGGTAAGAATGCGGCCAATAGCAATAACTTTCTAACTGGTTCTGTTCTTGCAATGAAATTTGGGAATCTATCAGAGAGGACTTTAAGGCTTGAAAAGCCGCATCATCCTGGAGCTATTCCGTCAACCGAGCTACGCAGTGACAGCGTGTTGAGCAACGAATTTGCATAAAATTCTTCCAAAACCGTAGGCATTCTTGTGTAGGCGATAAATCATGGATCTACGTTTATAACCCTGAAACAAAAATCCAATCTAGAAAAGTCAAAGAAAATGCATCAAGGTTAAAGGAATATCAAGACAATGTTTACTGTTTTTTTTATCACGCAGATGTTGTTCACCATGAGTACTCTCCATAAGCTTAGATGATAAACAAGAAATACTACCTGGGAATTAAAAGATGCAATGAAGAGAAGAAGGCTTCATCGCTGTGAAAGTGGCTTTAACAAGACACTGCCCACTCTAACAGTATTTAGAACTCCGTCAGCCTACATACAACTCTGATTTGGCTTCTGCGGTTGCCAGATATTTTTAAAATTGAAATAATCTTCGAAGGAAAACAGGTTTGAGGTTGAGCATTCGGCTAATAGGTACCAGATGCGGCAAGCATCCGTGTTGCAGGATGATTACAGGTACATAATAGAAAGTGCACTAAACAATGTTCCTGAATGATATCGTCTGATAGATGCTACTAGACAACCCGGGGGGGGGGGGGGGTTGGTGTGGCATATTCCCTGTAAGTATTACGATTTATTCTACCTTGCACATTAGGCTTTGGAATTTGTCCGGCTTTGTGTACGCGAACAATTGCGTTTGACCAAAGCCACATGAGAAGGCCTACCGATTTCCTAGCTCTCCTTCAGTGTAATGTTTCTAACCTGCAACCCTTAGACCGGAGGGGCATTATGAAACTGTTGAAAATCGCCAGCCCTGTAAATTTATGCATGAGGACCGATCTAAATCCAGGAAAAATTAATTAGCTTGGGACCCCGAAAATATGAGGCTACAATTGTGAAAAATACGAGGAGAGTAGGAAGTCACTGCAAGTTAATATAGAAGAAAAATAAATTATCAATTATAAAAATATACAGAATTAGATATTGATGACACAGCATATAAACAGAAAGGAAAGAATAATAAAATATAACAGAATGAAAACCAGAACTTATAAACGTGAAATGAAAATCGAAAAGACGGATAAAAAGAGGAGATCCTAGAAAATTTAAGAAACCTGGAAAAGAAATACTCGGGAGAGTCTTATACCATGTGCATTCAAATCGGGATTATTGTAATAATTATGTTCGTATGTGGCTCCCGAAGTCGTACAGGCAACCCATGATTTGGTCTGTATTGTTCAAGAAACTTGTAAATAGGGTAGGGAAGAGGCCCGTCTGTGATTCCTTAGCTTACGAATAGCGGATTCGGTGAACTTTGTCCAGAAATCAAAAAGCATAAATTTGAATAAAAATGATATTTTAGTCAGTTTCGATGTTTGTATTGTTATCTGCTCTTATATTCAATTATTTTGATTCTCCACTTCTTGGTCCAGATAGTTATAGACGTGTTGGTTTGAATTCGATGGCTACCTCTTCACTACTGTTGCCAATACCTAAGATAGGGGTGCCATTGGCAAATGTGGCGATTGTGATTTTTTTTATGTGGGATATCACAAGTATATAGTAAGTGGAAAATTAGCCCCAAGACCCTGTCCTGGAGTACAATCGTTTTTATCCCTTTCATGCTCGAGTATTTTTGTTCTGGTTTAACCCGAAACATTCTTCCAGATATGTAGAATTCTAATATTTCTGAGTACTGTTTTGGTAAAAATTTTTTAATATTATGGATTAATCCCACATGTCAAACCTTATCGAAGGGTTGGACTACGTCTAGAAATATAATTGAGCTATACTAACTTGTATTTGAGATATGGTTTTCATTATTACTTACATTTAAACGTATTATGAGGTTGAATCCACATATTCTGCGATAAATGCACGTCCAAGTCTTCTCACAGGATGAGGAATTGTTGGTATAAGCGGATTTCACTGAGAAAAACAAGTCAGTCGCAGGTGTGCCTGCTGCTCAAGAGCGCATCATGCCGAAAGTTGCGCATATCGAAGTGAAGAGGATCGGTCTAAAAGGGGCTGGCAGTATTTAAATTGATGCCCGTAAGTTTGAGTTTATTAAGCTAGAGTTTGCGGTCCCAGTAAAATTTACATAGTGTGCCGATGAGTACATAATTTGCGAAGCAAATCGCAGTTTGGAAGTGCCCATTGAAGCAGTGACGTCAGTCGTCCGAGCAACACCGAGATCAAAGGTAAAAGTAGATCTTTCCCTAAAACATTGGGTGTGGTAGCTTTCCACGCACCACACCAGTCAAAGTTTGGATGACGCAATCCAGTGCGACTTCGAGCATCGGGAGACATCTCGATATACGACAGGTTTGCGTTCATCTTTAAAGCTTTTACAATCGCGAACGGATGTGCCTCATAAACAAATAATAGGTGTTTTGGGAAATAGTGATCTTTCATAGCCACGAACTAGTGTATTTTAAAGTTTCACGTTTACTGACCTAGCAAAGTACATAAACGTGAAATAATTATGCAAATATTAAGGCGTACGGCACGTGTTATTCAAGTTTAAATAGCCAGATGAAGGGTTAATCTTTACTTACTGTTACAGAACCTAATAAATAGCTGAGTGATAGCTTCTAAACCTAAACTACAGTCCTATGTAGGAATTAAGTTCTTGCCTTCAATTATTGCTTTCAGTCTTTTGAGAAGTTTTCAAATCATTTTCACACAATCGGAAGTAAAGAAATTGGTATATATGATGTTTTATTGGGAAGTTTTCTGGTTTGGGGATCATAATTACCTCGGCCATTTTTCCCACGTTTAGTACATGCTTCAAGCAGAATGTTGCATTTATCACACGTGTAATGTTAGGATTACTGGTGAGAGATTTAAATCGAAATACAAATTTACTGCAATTTTCACATAGTTTGGTGAGATTATTTTTAAATATAAAGAGTTCAGTAAATCTCGGATCTTTCTCAAAGCAGTAGGCCAGTACGCGTGTTAGGTTAATTTATATTCGCAATGCCGCTTGTGAAAATTAGGTAGTTTACATCCTCCTGGGGACAAGCTCGGTTTATACAAGGTTTACAAACATGACAGAGCTTGCAATTACGCAAAGAAACTTGACGCTATTAAAATTTTCTGGAATATTTTACTTACAATCAACGTCTGCATAGCTACCAGTGCATCGGGTATTTTTCTATCTGCCGTTACGCCCTGCAAGAGAAAATTAACAAAGCCGTAAGCTGTAAATTTGGCTCTTTGACCAGCAGTTGAGTATTACCATTCCAGCGTATATGTAACGTTCTCGACTATGCAAGCTGCGGTGAATCGGTTTGGTTACTTTAGCCGGAGGTGGTTCTTTATGTCGAGATAAAGATTGCATGACATTATTGGCCGCAAGGCAACTCGATTTAATTTCCATTTATTAAGGTGTGCTCCTTAAATAAATTTTAGGAATTTCTTACCTAAATGTTCCCTTAATACCGGCCTCAAATACCGATTTAATATTCAGCTAGGCATCTTCTCGCCACTTGTGATCATATCCCGCTGATCTGGCAATTCCGCATCTCTTCCCGATTGTTCTGGTAAGCAAACTACTGGACACTGCCTTTTTCTCTCCATGGCTCTAGGTATGGTAACGAATTCTGTATTTCCGCTATAGTAAAACGTATTTGAGTAAATTTTGCATGCTCTGAAAATTGTGTGTTCCGGGTAGCCCATTTACCATCCTTTCTGAAGTGGTTTCATGTTTATCTTTCGGTTTATGTTCAAAATCTTACCGTCTACATTTTTCTATTACAGCATTTACGACTTAATAACCCATTCAGGAGATTTTTAATGCCTCTTGGCTGCTGCTTGTACATTTGAAATAAATTGTTGCATATTAGTTTCTATTTTCGTGACGTCACACAGGGAAATAGGTAGTTGAAATTTGTCTTAAGATTGGTCCACCAAAATGTCTTGTAAATTGATGTGTTTATTACAGTATTTAAATATTATTAGGTGTTCTGTTACATTATGTTGTAAAGCAGACGTGCAGAACGTCAGTGACCGAACTTCAACTCACCTTTCTTTGTGCGGCTTTGGGTTGGAGACGTCCCGAGTTTGATTTTAACCATGTCGCGCCCTCACGCTAATTAATTCTCGGGCTGCTTCTATTTCGAAGTAGCAAACAAACCCATTTCAGGGGCTTCAAACCGCCCTTGTCTCGATTGAAAACTAGCTGGACAAATCCTTGTTACTAGTGGGTTTTTTACTAACGATTTTGGGCTATAACACGAGAGATTTCCTGCTAATTGCAGATCTGGTTGCTTATACACATTGCATTAGCATATCATACCTCTATCTAATGTTTTTATTTGCCATTTTTCTTCTTTGATGCGGTAGATGTTTTCAAGATTCTGCAGTGTTTCGGAGAACGAGTACAACTTTTTTTTAAAACGGTCAGATTTTTTCATGAAATGCGTGTACTAGCTTTCTAATATTGTAAGTCAGACACGCTTCAATGTGTACTATACAGACCTGCGTATTTATTGCAAATAACAAAATATTTTATAGATATTTTTGTTTTTACATAAAGCCTAACCTTGTCTTCCAGTTGATATTGCGTTAGCTTTAGTCCACGAAGCATATGGCGAAATTATTCTTAATTCTTCTTAAGTTCTTGCTTCTACGCCGTGTGTCAAATGTTTATTTTTTAACGAACTTATCCATACGAAGTCTATCGTGAAGCACAATTTAGAGTAAAACTTTTTTCTATATATCTCATGTATAATCATCAATTTTAAACTAAGATTCCGGAAGCACCATGAATGTTGACGGTGTTTTAAACTTAATTTTTTTTTTTCGCTTCAAAGTTGTTTGGGTATTACTGATATTTTCTTCTTGTAAAAAATAATAATATTGCGTCTTTCGTCTAAAACACGATGGAAGTATTGTAATTGTGAAAAAATTACCTTCCAAGATTTCTTCAGATTAAAAAACGCATTTTCACATGTCTGTCTGCCTGTTCGTCCGTTTGTCCGATAATCTGCTTGTTGGCGGTATAGCTTAAAAGCGTTATATTGGAGAAAGACGATATTTTGCATGCGGATTATTTATACGTCCCAAATACAGGATGAACATCGTAAAAGGGACAGATTTGTGAAACGATAGCCCCATATTTTATAATGCACGGGCTCATGTTAATGGTTAACAATACCGGACTAGTAACCGGATCCGCCTGGAAGCGCGAGTTCAAATCCCACCGCCCAGAATAATTTTTTATTTACAAATTGGTGTAATTCACATTATTCTTGCAGGGGAAGTTTTATATAGACCCTTTTACAGATTTTTATTTTTTATGTTGAAGATGTTTCAGTGGTAAGAATTTTTTATTGTCTATAAGTAATTTACCATCCTTCCCCAATAGTAGTTTTCTATATTATTTTATTGGATTTATTGAGATTAATTGAGCTGCATTCTTCATTTTTATTTCTAGTCCAGCGCTTCCACCAAATGTCACTAAAGTAATTTTAATTCACCATTTACTATGCAGGCATCTCATATAAAATTGCCATTCTTTTAGCCGTTTTCGCGATCTTACGTAACAGGTGCTCAGATTGTCATATTCGGCTAAGGTTCATAACTGCTTGTAAATCCAAAGAGCTGGCTCGAAGATCCCGCACATTTCAAAGCGTGCCTCCAGCTCCCAATAATGATCTGTGGCGTTTGCGTTCTGTCTGTTCTGAATATTGGCATTGTGACTCAATCGCGCTGTATAATTGTGCATGAAATTCAATTATAAACTTGTTAATTAATATAGACGTCATAATATAACACAGCTTTGTATTGCAATGTAGCATTGCGTTCCTCGGCTAAAATATCCAATATAATATACATCAGCCGCAGACTCTCGAAGATTAATATCGTACTAAGTCGCTTGTTCTAGCTGTTTTCCAATTCTCGGGCCAGACGAAGAGCGACTCAAAGCCGCAAATGTGAGGGTTTTGGTTTATTTTTGGTGGGGATAATTACATAGTTAATTTATCTGCTCGAGTTTTGTTCACTGCATATCTAAACGGAAACTACGTTTTGCTGTTGCTTCATTTTGAGGTTTACTAAAATATTGTTTAAAGGATCTAAAATGAAAGATAGTATCTTCTTATATACATACACTACAAATTTTTACAAAAAGACAACTGACTATTTTAAAGTAAACTTTCCATAAGAACTTCATTTATTTTAGAATATTTAGCATTCACTAAATTGTCCTTTCTATGTAGCTACTCGCTGTACAATTAAACTTATCAAACGTCGGAAAATGTAAGCAGAGTTTTCCCGAAATCAAGCGTTGCCGAAATACAGCGGGCGCTCCCAAAAAATCTTCCGCACCTATAACCGGAAATAAATCATCCACTAATAGACGTCTTCGGGTAAAAACTCGTGAAGTGGCACACAGCTCCGAACTTTTTTTGCAATATAACATTATATATGCATTATAATGCAAGCCATCTGGGTGGTTTATGGGGTGGCTCGGTTTTCCCGAGCAAGAACGCGCTGAACGACTGGAAAAACCGGGCAAAGTTAAAGCATTCATATTATATAGAGAGTTAACGTTCAAATATGCCAAGAACAGAAATTGAAACGATCCGAATATATGTTAGTTTTTTATTCACTCAGCCTTCGTCCGGGAAGTTATATTTGCAGTGTATGAAGATTAAATCGGGCGTGTATTTTGTAGTACGTTTTTATTTCGTCATTATACTTTGCTGCTCCTGTTGTTATTTAATCCGCGTTGGCTACTGCGAACTAAGATAAAAATGGCAAACTTCATTATTTCGACTATTGTCCAGTGTTGAATTTTTACAATGCTACTAATTTGTGCAAAAGAAACATAGTTCACGCTATTTTTAAAATTGAGATTTGCGTTTAGACACAAATGGTTCATTACAAACAATAACAACAGTTAAAACTTCGAGAATGTTATAAACACGAATAGACAACTACCAATCCAAGCTATTTACTATGGAGCCTTTGTCAGTGTGCTAACAATCTCACAGCTACTAAATGACTGACGATTTATTTAAACTTCAATTGTTCAATATTAGATTCCAATATAGCTTCTACAAAACTATTCACGCACTATCTGTAACATATAGCAAATGTTTCAGTCCTACTGGTTCACAATATTATTGAAAGTAATTTTTAATTTAGAAGGCTTTTCCCCAGTTTGAGTTTGATGATTCTTAACAACTTTGTGTTCATGGCAAGTAAGCTGTTATGTTTGTGTTGCTAAAGGATATCTCTAAGAATCTTAATCATTAACAATGCGGAATCTATTCAAATTGTTATTGAATGTCCAATATTCACGCTTTCCCGCATCTTTTATTTCAAATATTGGCAATTCCGCCCTCTCTTTTCAAATTCAAATACCGACTCTTCCCGCTTGTTCTAGTATAGTACAGTTTTGATCGCTTACAAGTGTACGACTCGGCCCAGATGGCCCCTGACGTCACGTCGTCAAACCTAGTGTGATGATGTAAGTTCTGCCTTCAACAAACCCGTCGCCACATTACGACGTACCGCTTTTTAAATCGAACAGACTGTTGTAATATTGTATTAGAGCAAATCAGTTGCATGAGTGGGACAGGGAAAGCAAGCAAAAGCGCCCCATACCCTCATTTCTTCAGCCCGCGTCTTGTCACTCATCGTATGAAGCTATTACTATACATTAGTGTGTGGTTAAACTTCCCTTAGCGGGTGTATACTCTCCCCGAACCAATCTTCTCCGTTGTATTGCAGCCAAATCTAAGGAACTGTAGTAATCAGGTGTCGTTTTGCCCTCTTTCCAATGCTTGTCGCTACAAAGCCCTTCGTGCAAAACCCGGCCTTTTGAGCGTTCGTTTGGTAACGTCGTTCCGACGGCCAGCAATCTGCCCTGTCCCATAACCATCTGCAGAGACTTCGACGAGATGGTGAGATCTTTCAACTGCACCAATCAACAGCATCGCCCGACATCACTCAGGTATTGTGAACTACTATTGTTTTACTTGTTTGTGTAATCTTAGAACGTTTGTACGACGCGCTTATGTTGACATTATAGTTACGTAATCTATATGTGGCAACAGCTATATTTGGAGCAGACGAGCGCGGCCTACATTTACTCACTTTTAGAGTAAATTCTCATCATTCTTGCGTCATATCATACAACATTTTTGTGCGGTTTGTTCACCACTTTTATTTATGGTACGTATATGTGTTTAAGTGTTTATGTACATGTGATAGTTTTTCTCTTGGATGCCGTGACCGGCAAGACTAGCAGGCCAACCAAGGTAGATCCCCAAGCAGCCGGAACGTAGTAGAGCTTCGGTCTTCCGACTTTGAGTTTCTACGAAAGCCGGCATTCAATCAATGAAATTCGTGGCGTTTATTTTTCCCCTTATTTTGATTACAATCAACCCCTATCGTGACAGTATCTCGCTCTAAAATACGTCGTGTTGACCCAACCCCCTTCCTTCTCCCTGAGCAATAGCCGGTCAACCATCTATTACAGCCAATTGACGCGTTATTAGATTGAGCTTTAGCTTTTTGAAAGTTAACGTGTTCTAACGACCCATTTAAACTATCTCCAAAGTACTTTAGCGTCGTAAAAGTCCTTTTGAGATTTAACATAATTACGTCACACATATCATGAATTCTTTCTTTTGGTTTATTTGATCGGTATTTACTGCAACCTTTAAAAAATTGTTGCCCACTTTTGGTAGGATAACCTGTGCACGCTTGACCGTTTTCTTCTACAGGCAAAATTAGAGCGATTTTTGGGTAATCAAGCTACGCACATCCCTTACCACTTTGTTTTTAATTCATTGGATTGGTTTGTTGCAATATTTTTATTTTACACGTTTTTCTTTCTGCACCGATCTTTTTACTTCTTCATGCCTTAAATGATGTTTTATCAAAGTACCTCTCCTTATTTTTATCTTTCCATATACTTTCCGGTTCATGCACTTTTCATCAGTCTCTCCAATCTTCTCCCTTTACCCATTTTCATACTTCCCCCTTTTCCCTAGATCTGGTAGTTTCGACGAATTTTCCTTTCAATGAATTGTTGATTTGATGACTTGTGTTTCGATAAATTGCATTTCGGTTAATTGTATTCGATGAACTGTGTTTCGCTGAATTGTGTTTCGATTAATGTTCCGGTAACGATTATTTACAGCCTTTTAAATCAAACATATTAATTTGGCAAGCAACAGTACAATCTGAAAGCAACATTTTGCAAATTAATAAGAATAGTTGATGCACAACAATAACTACCAAAGGACTCAGAATCAAAGGGTTCTAAAAATAAATTAAATGTTTGTAGTAAAAAAATTCAACAATTTCACCTTAAGTCCAAAGGGTTAAAATATCATAAATTGTTTTTAACAAACAGCAGCAGGCTGTAGTCTTAAATAAATTTTAAGAACAACGAGCATTCGAATAAGACAACTTTATATGTGTACAATAAGGCAGAGTAGTGCAGTGTGTTACAGTGCGTGGATTTTCGAAGTGCGAACATAT
Organism: Agriotes lineatus; assembly: GCA_940337035.1. Classification (NCBI taxonomy): domain Eukaryota; kingdom Metazoa; phylum Arthropoda; class Insecta; order Coleoptera; family Elateridae; genus Agriotes; species Agriotes lineatus. The sequence goes on from CALNHX010004462.1 coordinate 109,900, forward strand.
GTGATCAGCATAGAGTACGGTTCAAAATGTGTTTCTTTTACTGTCTCATAAACACAGCACTGGCGAAGCCGCCTGCAGGTTGTGCAGCACATATCCCAAGCACTGGTGGAGTCAAGACGCCTGGAAGAGCCATGTGGCACGTTTCCGAGATATTAGATGGCTCGACACACGTGCAACAAAATTCGAGTAGAGGCAGAAATATCCAAGACCATTGAAACTTATCAACAGCAGGCCAGAATTAGTTAAGAGCATAGCTGAACCTGGCTGAAATGACTGTAACCAGGTGAAAGCCAGAAATTATAAAGCAAAGTTATATTTAATGGCCATATCTGAGTCAACTTTCAACAGAACTACCGGTAATTTCAGTGGAAAGATTTCTGAGGACAGCGGTGAGATGGAGCCTGGAGTTTTTGGCCGGTGGAGGGAAAGCAGCGGTTATGCAACTTAAAAACTCGACAACGCTCCAACGGTTGCAAGGCACATTTGGTCAAGAATGTATCCCAGCTGGACCTTTTCTACGCGTCTTGAGCGTTTTTTATCACATATTCCCGCAAAAACTATTGATTAGCGTTTGTTTAATAACAGACGAGCGATCTTCTGATGACACGTCAGCCAACGACATATTGTCTGACGTAATGTGAGGCAATTGGGCTATTATATAAACAATTAATGTTTGTTTCAGAGCGTTTAACTCTCAAGGGGGTATATAAGCACTTTCAACGGATTTTAGAGCGTCTTTTATATGTAATCTTTGGTCTTTGGTCTTTTGTCTTTTGTCTCTTGATGTTTATTGCCTATGATTGACCATTTGTTGTAGAATGTAAATTTGTAAAGATATGAAACATCCAAATTATAAAAGATGTTACTAAAGTGTATTTTTTATCTACGCGAGTAAAATTCGATATTCAACGAGATCTTACCTTAAGTACAAAGTGTATGAAACCATTCAAATCAGTTCAGAGTACGTGCACTTCACAGATCAATAAAGGGGTACCAGCACAGCAACAATCTGGTACATTTCGTCGGTAGCAGCCATTTTCCAGAAACCGAAGGAACACCATCTTTGCTTCGATGCATTACGTTCAGGGACACCGTGAAAAAGTTCACGGCCGAACTGTAGGGATGTTGTCTTATTTCCCTGCCACTTGCATGTTACCTAGCTCGCGATTTTTTTTTAAATTTCAATAAATCCTAAGATTTACTTTATAGGTATTTACCGTACTCCAGTTGGAGTAATATGATATGGTTACTATCTCTCATACATTTAATTATTTTAGTTGAAATATTGTGTACACCTGGAGATTTATTTATGTTGAAACCTTTTCCTTCTCTGCCTTTTCTATTAGGCCAGCGGTCTATTTTAACAAGGAAGTCGTGATTCTATAAGCTCTCTTTACACGTAAATCGGTTAGGTGACTAGCCCGTCGAAACTGAAGAAGATGAGCCCATGCGTGTCTAATTTAATGGCGCAAACTTTTTTCAGTTTTTTTCCAAGAATTTTGACACTTGCCATCCGGTGTGTTTAAAAAACGGCATGCGGCCGGCAGAAAATTAAGCAGAAGAATGATCTACTCTACTCTCCATTAAGTCATCGCCATCTCATGTGTACGTAAATTCTTATTCCTTCTAGGCGGCGCGCAGCTCTTCCTTGGTTGACTTGCTTTTTCTCTACTGGCTGATTGTAGCCTGCGGGTATGTGTTGCGATCCTGGATACGTTCTATCGTAAGCGATCAATCCGCTGTTTGGGAGTATTTCCCATTTGTCTTATAAACCTGGAGATACCGCCTGCTTCGAAACGTATTTAAAGCCACGGCATCGCTGTCCGACCTGCAACATCTTGGATAACGTAAGATCAGATTCTCTTTGTTTTACTGTTGTAACTCCGCATCGCTTATTTAAACAATCTGGTGCTCAAAAATTTAAATATGAACCCCAGTGCATCAGCTGTTTTAATTCTGAACCCCCAGGATTATAGAAAATTAAAAGATGATGGTCAAAATTAATCCAAGGCATTTAAAGTCTGCGAACTCGTACCATTCATTTGGTGTTTGCAATTTTGTTTCTTTGGCAATTTAATAGTTTGAAATGTATGTCTAATAATTAAATAAGCATGCTTACTTATCGATTTAAGTAATTATTTTTTCTACTATAGTGTCAAATGGACAATTTTTGCACAGTTGCAAAGGTGTCTGTAAAGCTTTTAATTTTAGCGTAAGAATTACGTTTTTATCGCACGTTACTGTGAGCGACGTACGATCAAAACGTAAATCGCACACCTTGTCCTAAATGTATATGTCAAAATAACCTAGAATGTATATAATACAAAGTGACAGAAAAAGTGTAGCCGAACTAAATTTTTATATTTCTGTTGCGGCAGAAGAAAGAATATTGTGTGTGACGCGAGCAAGAAGTGTTTACGGTACTTTTGCATATTTAAATTTCACATAACTTTGTTTATAAATTTTGATTTATTGACGATTTGTGTATAACAAAGCAACATGCGGATCAATTTGGTCATTATATGTATTTTCGCAAATTCACATAACGTGGTTTATTGGACTATTGAGATGGTAAACAGGTTCTGGTTCAGATCTCACAGATAGCGATCGTGGTGTTAAGCGAAGCCCTCAATTTTTCTGGCAAGGCGTTCACTTTATTTAGTTATAAATGCTCTTCGTTATCCAAGGGCCTATGTGAGACGACTCGAGTCCACGGCTTACATTTAAAGCACATCGCTTTTTGAAGTCCCTGATGAGACTCCTCTAAGTATTCAGGCAAATAATTCCATGATTTTATTTTTTGATATAACTTTGCATACTACTACGCGTTATGATTGTTGAGCCGATTACTACACTAGATAAACATATCAGAACTAATCTTCCAGTGGAGCATACTATGAGAAAGGCGAAAGACCGCAAAGACAGTGCATCATTGTAAACTCTCAACTACATCGAGAAGAACATACCCTACGACTTTTTGAAAGCTTTTCTCTTGAAGCCGTGTACCGTAGTTGGTAGAGCATTAGGCTTGCATTAAGCAAGTCCTCGGTTCGAACCTCACGCTAGACGAAATTCATGGTCTACAAATTATCGGTAGTTAATTTGAATGAGTTGCAGGTAACATGTCTCCGAGCGCTACCACGCTGTGCAGATGCACGTCTAGTACCAAACGGCATATATTTTGAACAAATTGTAAAATTATTTTCCCAAATTATAGTTTAAATCTTTGCTTGTTTTTTTTTTAAATGTGTTATATATTAAACTTACAAGAAACTATCTGATTGTGCATTTAAAATTGAAATTAAAGATTGTTTTTCAACATTTTTACATGTTAGAAACCGTTAAAATTCGAAAAGCATTGGTCTAATCAAAAATCATAGAAGTTTCTCTGTATACCTCAATTTAATGCAATATGAAATTATACCATAAGAGTGTTTTTTACATAATTTCATGTTCATGTAAATAGAGTATTGGATAGTAATAGAGGATTGACATATCTCCGTTGCATAATGCCTAATATAAAATTTAGACCAGTTATTTAATCAGCTTTACTACAACTGACTCAGTTATAAAAAATGCACGATTATAGATATTAACGATACAAGTTTGATTATGAGCATCTTAACGAAACGAGTTTTATTGCCAAAACGAGGCAATGAGCCGAGTTTTGCGGCAATCAAACGAGTCTCGTTAAGTGGCATAAGCAAACATAGATTGTTCAATATTATATCTTCATCAATAAATTCTGGTTCAATGTATTCTTGTATATAAAATGAGTGCGGTAATGAAGCTCTTAACGATACTAAAAATAATTTTGTTAAACGTCTATAGCAACACTGGTAAAGATAAAATACTAAATGTAACACTATGCTATTTGTACCTTATTATTCAAACAGCGCCTCTATATGATTTAAAATAAATATTGAATTCAATAAAAAGCAATAGAACTTTTTTAACACAAGCGATAGCAACTTCTTATTTTATAAAAATTATGCACCATTATTATTAAAAATTCTTCCCCAGGGAGCCTGTACCCTGTAGAGGAGGCGTCCCCTGGTAACGGATGGGAAAATAGCTTCCAGATTAGGAGGTTAGAAGGAAGATTAAATGCCTACGGATCAACAGACACAATGAGAGTCTGACTCAGAATGAGCGGCTGCTAATAACAGTGTTTCTCTACTGTAGAAACGATCAAAACTTGTTAACACGGCAATACATCAAGCACCCAAGAAAACTCACGAAAAAAAAGATAAGAAAACAAACAAAAGAAGAGAGACTACAATAATTGGACACAAAGACTTGTTAAATAGAAACGAAATTTATCATGGAAAAGGAGGAGTATAACTAGTGAATTATAGTCTAATCAAGTATGGCGAATATTAGGAACTATGAAAAGCAAAAACAATATACAGGAAAACAACTTAATCAGAATGATTGAATGGGCTCTACATTATAAAAACCACTTATGGAAGAAAGGAAGGAATACATTGAAGAAAGCAATCGATTACTAATTGAGCAAGCAAAAGGGCTGAATTGCATAAAAGAAAAACGAAAAATAAAAGAGTTCCTGATAATGGTTTCAAGAAATAGACTGGTTAGCTTAATTAATCTTTATTTAACCCTTTTTTAATTACTTTAACTTTGAAAAAAAAATTATGTAATTGTTGGAATAAGGTCACGCCCCCTTCACTTTTATGAAGAATCTTAAATTTATTTAATTATTTAAAACACTTCCAAAATAAAGTAAAAACATTTACTCAAATTCGTTACAAAGGCAAACTCCATTATTGTTAAAAATTACCCTCGGGTTAAATTTCCAACAACCCTTTCTACAAATTAGCGGGCACTTAAGCTAACAAAACAGAATCGTTCGGCCTTACAGCTCGCCGTTAGAATTTATGGCGACACATACTGCAAAATAAAACACTTTTCACGACGATTAGTTCGTAAATCAATATTTATTGGGTCGGAATTGATTGCAATTGTATCGCGAGATGTCGAAGGGGTAGAAGTTTAAAATTTACGACCGAAATGGGCCGACGTTTTGAAATATGGGGCTCTGCAAGTGCACACGACGACAAAATATCGCCAAAGTAACAGACGTTCCGGCCGAAACAGATAGGAAATTCATAAAGCTCGTTAAAAGTCGGCTGAATTTAATGCAGCTCATCTGGAAGGCTTAGGGCACAGCCGACTATGTAATTTATGCAAATTTAATAATTCTAATGAGCCGTGGACCCCTTATTTATATTAAAAATATTTTAATAAGAGCTTGCTCTGTTTATCTGTGCGTGTTGGCATAACATGATTAGTTACGGGTATCTTCGGTGTTTAATTCATTTTAAATTATTGGGGGGCGCGAGCTGCTACTTCCAGCTGAAGGGTGCGAACGGTAGCCAAACGACCTCTTTCTCTATGTGCATAAATAGTTATTTGAAAGGACGAGAATTCAGCACTTAACGATATCCTTTCAAAATGCACCCGCCTTTTTAACAACAAAAAAGTAGGTACTTTGCGACTGACACGCTTTACTGGTTTGGTAGACAAATTTCGCCGAAAAAAATATATTATAATTGCAATTAATTAAAAATATACTTGGATATAGAAGACATAGCTGTATGATTATGCAAATAAAAATAGTTCAAAAATTAGAAGAAAGGGAAATCAGCAATTAAAGAAGCTGCAGAAATGATAGCAGAAGAATTACAATACCATACATAGAAAAGCGTGAATATCCGAGAACCATAATGAATTGCCAGATAATACATTTAAAACACGAGAAGGCGCATCGAAAGAATTTGGACTTGTAATCAACAAGCCGAAAACAAAATATCTCAAGATGAAGACAACAGATAAGAAGACCGATAATCATCTTAAAGTGAAGACGGAGAATAATAAAGAATACTGCTTAGCAAGAATTGACCAGTTTGAATATTTAGGGGTTACGATAACAAGCAAAAGTGAGGAATACAACGAAACAAATAAGAGACTAGCAAAAGAAAAATAGCTAACAGGAAAAATGTAGCAAAATTAAAAATATGAGAAAGGAGAATCTGGCGGAAGATCTATGGAGGTGTATTATAGGTTGTGAAGTCCAGAAAGCACGATGACTGGGTCACGTCTATCAAATTGTGGATTATAGACATGTAGAAAGGATACTCTTCCGAGGAAAACAAGAAAATAAAAGACGAAGACGTCCAAGGAAAGGTATTCAGAAACAGTGAAGAACGATGTCAGGCAATTAGACATCCAGGATTGGAAGAAAATGGAAAACTCTAATCAAAAAGACTAAAATCACAAATCATTAAGGCCTGATGTGTTGATTTTATATGTATAAAACGCCAGTAAAGTATAAGAGACGAATTAGAACAAAGCCCAAATGTTGTGGAATCGAAGAAATACAATTGAATTTTTCTAAACATCAAACAAATATAACACCCAAACGATGCCATAATTTATACACGAAATGAGAGGCAGAGCCACATGGGAAAATACCATCAAGAAGATAGCAAAGAATACTTCTATTTTCTTACCTTGGCCATTTGCAAAATCGTTCCATGCAAAGAAACAACACAAATAAGCACAGATTTACAACAAATTTCTTATGGTAACCCATCAGACCCTCTAAACAAAAACTTAAGTTTTCCAATGTCTTCTTCTCCTCCTTCTGCTTCTTCGAGTTGAAATACCTTTGCTATGTCATGTAGAATTCTCATTCTGCTTTCAACCAGGTTTAAGACAATCGTCGCCGATTCGCCGTAAGTACAATTTTGCTTCGGAAAATTCAACGGCAGAACATTCACCGTCGGCGGATAAACTTTTTAATGAATCATACTCCTACTGTCAATTAATTGTAAATAAAATTTCTCTTTTCCTGTAACGTTGTTGTGAAATGGCAAAATAAGATTACTTATAAGTCCGCAGCAATAAGTTCCAGAAATTCGTTGAACAATGAAATTGCATGGCTTAGTAGTAGTTATAAAGAATTTTAAAACGATTAAAACTCAACACATAGATACACTGTGGTCATACAAATTCATCACGAACAGAATTACTGAGTATTTAAGCATTTCAAAAATTTAGGCGACGGTGAATCGGACCGACGGCGAATCGGATAGACGGCAAATTTAATCTATGGCGAATCGGCAACGACGAATCGGCGACGGCTAATCGGCGATGATGAATTGTCCCATCCCCGCTTTCAATCTTCTCTCTAGTGCACTCATTCCTTATATCCTTCTGATTTTCGCCACTGTTTCGTTTCCTACCTTAAAGAAATGAATTATCTTGGTATTGATGTTTTTACTTAAGTAGCAATTTTTCCCTTTTATAGCTTTTGTTGGTTAAACTTCAACATTGCTTTTTGTTTAGCTTTTTTATCAACTGATCTTAGGTATTGTAACGTTATGAAATTTTCTAGGTCTCTAAGAAGGGCGTTATTAATTTATACCTCGGGTGAGCTCAATAGGAGGCAGGGTTTGCTCCAACTCAAATATATACTTTCAGGAAAACACCAAATAAATACCATAAATATATTGTAGATAACTATACTACAAATTAATTCGTCATTTTAGAAATAAATGCATTGTATATTACAAAATTGACAATTCCTTCTGAGAATCTGATGTCGTTATTTCTGCATTTAACTGCAACCCTTCTAACAGCGCTGAATGGCCGACGGTTGCTAAGGATGAGGTACCAAGCGATCGCGGAAATTTCGGAACGCATCTACGTCGGGGACAACGGACCGAATTTAGCCGGTAGAGCGAATGTCCTGCTGGATGACCTCCAAAGCCCAGTGTTGTTTACGTTCACGGGACTGGAAGTAAATACATAGATTACCCTGTTTTAAGCGATACCTGTGCCTCCTAAGGTGTGAGCGGGTTGCCGCAGCTGGTGATCGCACTTCGGGAAGATAATGCGTGTTCCCGGCTCCGCGTAATTCTGCAAGCGAAATTTTCAATTTTTCACCGGCACATGGAATTGACAGCTCGATTCTTGCGGACAACTGGGTTCTACAGGACGGAGTTCAGGTGGCTATTTCACCTATTCACGTATTTGGTGGTCCAATAAAGTTCATATCGGTGCAGTGAGTATTGGGGTGTTAATATCCTCGTGGATTACGGTCGCAAGGGATTATTCTAATCAGTAAGGATCAAGGATCAGGAAAGTCCGACGACTCAAGTCGGGACTGGATAGGATAGGGGCTGGGGTCCCACTGAGCCCAGTGTTGCTGGTCGGGATCGGTGGACTCAAGTGCTTTTATAACTCTTGATTCGCGTTATTATTACAGCCACTTCAAACATCTTTAGGTGGGAGGCGGCACGAGTGTTGCGTCTTCGCATCTATTGCGCATAGCGGGTACGGGTTTCTTATAGCTGATTCGCGCGCTGGTTAGATGCACCTTCTGATAACGCCTAAACGCACGAAGCATAAATTATATATTGTTTAATGTTCATATTTAAATTTATGCAAATGCTGGCGTTACAGTATCACTTAGACATAATTTTATATTTATATTGCTTTGATCTGCCTCAAACGTCTTTCCCTTTTAATTACCTTTTCCTCTTATAGCTTCCATGTATTATTGAAGCATTCATCTGCTTTCTATCAACTCCTTCGTTTTTCTTCCAGCTTGTCAGTATATACTTCTTCATGTTTTATTACTTTGGCAGTTCGTTAGTTGCATTGGTTGATCTACATTTATCTTTAGGATTTTTCTTAAGCACAATGTGGTTTCTGATATCAGGAGTCTTTAATCTTTACTTAATTCTATATCCCAAAACACTTAACGACTATCACTGCTTAGGTTTCCTAATCTATAATACCTTCAAATGACTTCGTATATTCTGCTTTCTTATTACTGTATTACGTATTATCCCATGAGCGCATCATGCAGCATCAAGAAGACGATATTGTTGTGCCGAGCGATCCGAGTAGCAATCGGCGCCAGTCCGGGTCCGGGCCGGCTGGTGTGAAATGTGCGACCGGGCGTGCAGCGGTGAACGATCAGGCCCTGCGCGGTAAACTTGCTACTGACCGAAAAGAAAAAACAGGCCAACTTCGCAGCGGCAAAACCATTGCAACATGGAATGTAAGAGGACTGCTGCAGGCGGGAAAACTTCACATCGTTGAGCGTGAACTGAAGCGACACAGGATAGACATCTGTGGACTGTCGGAAACGCACTGGAAAGGCTGCAGACACTTTGACACAGAAGACCATGTGATATATATCGCAGGGGCAGATGCCACGGGCCGGAACGGCGTCGCGTTTCTCGTCAACAAACGAATAGCTCAACACGTCGAAGCTTACAGGCCCATCAACGACAGAGTTCTGACACTCACCCTCAATACCAAGCCATACAAGCTGCATCTGGTGCAGGTGTACGTGCCCACCACCGACGCAGACGATCAAGAAATAGAAGACTTTTATGCTAGCCTAGAAGACACCATGGCAGCTCTCAGGCCCAAAGGTATCTTGGTCTTGATCGGAGACTTCAATGCGAAGGTCGGGATCACTGCGACGGACAACAATTTGAGGGACACGGTGGGGCTCTACGGGCTTGGAGTGCGCAACGAGCGTGGCAGCAGACTTATCCAGTTCGCGATTGACAACAACCTGTCAATAATGAACACCATGTTCAAACATCACAAACGCCGTCTCTATACGTGGACCTCACCGAATGGACGATATAAGAACCAAATCGACTACATCCTCGTAGACAAAAGATGGAGAACCTCCTTTCGCAACATCAAAACCAGACCAGGCGCTGAATGTGGATCTGACCACCGCTTACTCTGGGCTCATCTCAAGATCAAGTTGAGCAAACCAGCGATTAAAGTAAAATCTAAGAGGATTATCGCTCCTGAGCAGGTCGCCTTTCAGAAAGCTCTTCGAGACATTGGTCCACCAGTCCTCGAAGGAAACAGTGATGAAATCTGGAGAGGGGTAAAAAAATGGATTTCTGAGGCAGCTAATAAGATTCCAAAATGTAACAAAATCTTGAAGCGCCAGCACTGGATGTCAGACGAAACCTTGTCACTAGTTGATAAGCGACTCAACATCCGGCTCTTAATCACGGATCCCGAACAACAGAAACGGCTGCTGAAAGAAGTGAACACGGACATTAAGCGCTCTTGCAGAAGAGACAAAAACGTGCATATCAACAAACTGTGCGCGGAATTGGAGAGGCACGCAACTGAGAACCGCTCCACAGAACTCTACAACAAAGTGAAGTACCTGGCTCGAGAATTCAAACCCAAAACACAAATTATTAGGGACGATCAAGGCAACGTCATCACGAACTTGAAAGACATAGCCAAAACGTGGCGAGAATACTGTATCAGGCTGTACCACGCCGAGTCACAGCCCGCCCCAGGGAACCAAACGCAAGATCTCGAACTAGCGATCCTCAAAGAGGAAGTGGAACGCGCGATAAAGAAGCTACGCAATCAGAAAGCAGCAGGATCCGATGGAATCACCGCTGAAGTGCTGAAGAACATGGGTAAACAGGGAGTCGACATCCTTCACAGCCTATGCCAGAAGATCTGGACGACCGGCAAATGGCCCAAAGAATGGTGCCACTCCATCTTCACGCCGCTCCTCAAGAAGGGCTCCCCACTTGACTGCGGAAACTATAGAACGATCTCTCTCATCTCCCACGCCAGCAAAGTCATGCTTACGGTACTAAATGAGAGGCTGAAGACCTTCCTCCTTCCACACATACCGGATGAGCAAACAGGTTTCGTTCCAGGCAAAGGAACTCGTGAACAGATCCTAAACGTTCGACAGCTCGTTGAGAAGGCCAGAGAATTCAACGTCAGAATGTTCATGTGTTTCGTGGACTACAAGAAAGCCTTCGACAAGGTGAAATGGTCGAAGCTTTGGCACATTCTCATTGAAATGGGAACACCGAGACACCTGGTACACTTGATCCAACGACTGTACACTCCGGGCACGGCGGCGGTGCGAGTTAGCGACACTCTCTCAGATGACTTCTCAATCTCCGCTGGATTGAGGCAAGGGTGCATTTTATCCCCTCTCCTCTTCAACATTTACAGCGAATACATCATGAGAGAGGTCCTTGAAGACTGGTGTGGCGGCATCGCAGTTGGTGGTAGGAAAATCAGCAATTTACGTTATGCTGATGACATCCTGATAATTGCGAAAGACGAGCTTGAACTAGAAACTGTCATGCAGAAGCTAGAGGTGCGGAGTAGGGTGTACGGACTCGAAATTAATAACACAAAGACCAAAGTGATGATTGTAGACCGCCCCAACAACAATAACCCAGATGCCGTGAGAGTCGCTGGCTATGAGGTCGTCAGTCGCTTCGAATATCTAGGATCTGTCATCACCAACACCGGCGAGTGCGAGCCTGAAATTCGAAGGCGCATCGCGATGGCGAGGAATTCGACAACAAAACTCACTCGGATATGGAAAGATACCTCCGTCACCGCCAAGACGAAACTGAGATTGGTCCGAACCCTTATTTTCCCCATCGCAACATACGCGGCAGAAACTTGGACGGTGAAGATGGCAGACCGCCGTAGGATCGATGCTCTGGAAATGTGGTGCTATAGAAGGATGCTGCGAATACCGTGGACAGCACGCCGCACCAACGTTTCGATCCTGAGACAACTCGGCGTAGAAACGAGACTGTCGACATCTGTGAACCAACAGTTTCTCAAGTACTTCGGACATATTGCAGGAGACCCGAGGCAATGGAAAAACTCATTATTGAGGGAAAAGTCGACGGCCGAAGGCCAAGGGGACGTTCCCCATCCCGATGGGTGGATCAACTAAGGAACTTGACCGGGGAGAGCTTACAAGAAGCAGCCCATCACGCCCAGAACAGGAAATCCTGGAGGCAAGCTATCAACCGACTTGCAACATGATGTCACTACACCCTTACGTAGGATTAGACCAGAAGAGAGAGATTACTGTATGAACAATATTTTATATCATTCTATAAGCAGTAGATGGTCTATACAATATGTATTTTAATCTTTCTCTCTCCTGCCGAACCTTCAAGTATAGATAATTCATCCGCTACGTCTCCTTCCCTCAGCCGGCTGTTAAATATTTTTATTAAGTTGCATGCATTAATTGGTATAAAAGTCAAACTGTGACATGACTTGTTTACAATTGTTGCAATTTTAATGTCCAAGTTCCGAAAATTATACTGAAGGAGACACAAATTTAACTAGCAACAGTGCAAGTCTTGGAAACATTGTGAATGAATTATATATGCCTACATGATCATCAATTGATCAATAAAATTTAGAAAGAATCCTTTTTCAACCTCTGTCTTTAGCAGATTTGTAGCACAGCTATCTTTTCTTCTATCTGTAAGCCGCAGACAGATTTAGTTATTGGTTATTGCATTCAAAGTCTGTGTTAGTTCAGATCTAATACTTGATTTCTATAGAAAGAAGAAGATATGTTTACCAAACTTTGCAAAGCTAAACTAGTTTTGAAGGCTTCCACACCATTGTCATTATGTATTGAACGACTTTCGGGATTGGCTCGTGTCATTGTTGAAATAGAAAAACTTGCCGTTTCGCTCACTTGCAGAAGGGGCTTCATCAGGAGAGGAACAAAAGATCGTGGTAACTCAATGTTAAACTACGCCAGAGACAAAACTCTTTTACAAGAAAAAAATATATAAGAGCACGATAGCTCAACGTATCCACTACGCCAGAGGCGAAACTCTTCTAGGGATTGGAAAGAAGAAAGCTAAATTTACCTAAAGTCAAGAGTCTTCGCGGTTAAGTGTAGATGCTGGTGGCCAGAGTTTAGAATTGAACGCTTTCCACATGAAAAAAAGAGGATAACCTTCGCCCTGATTGATAATATTGATTAATTTATAAATGTTAATGGCTTTACGAATCTTTCTGATAAAGAAAAATACAGATTTACAGGCAGAGATAGTAGAAGGATAAAAAAAGATCCTATGGCGAGTATCGCGTTTGTGTTCGGCGATGGCGGATGATGACCCGATCTGAGACGACAATGGTTTTTTTGAGTTTTTAGTCAATGTTGTGTGTCTCCAACGTCCTCAGCAGGATCAAAAGATTTTATAAACATCTTTTGATGACATTGTGTTTAATGTAGGCTCGGAAGATTGAACACTGTTATAATGTTTTGTTTTCGAAGAAACTTCTCTATGTGACCAGCGACTTGGTAAATATGGGCAAAACGGTTGCTGCGGGAGGGTAAGTTCTCGGAGATATGGGTGACTGGATAAAAAATGCGATTGATGACGGACTGTACATTCCTAGCAAACTAACCGTTGTACATATCTAGCAACTTACCGAATATGATTCATTTCAGCTAAAATGTGGTCGTTTAGAACGAAAATTAATGTGTTCTCAGCGTAAGTTGCCAGTATTCCTTCTAGTTCTGGAACGTGAAAAGTGTAGATATTGAAAAGTAAGGGGACTAGACGGCTTTTTTTTGAGGACTTCGGTATGGAAAAAATCTTCGTCTCGTTTGAAATCATTAGGGTGCTTATAAATTTCAATGGCTTGCGAATCTTTCTGCTAAAGAAGAATGTGGTTTTTAATGTGGAAAGCGTACATTTCTTAACCCTATCGCTTTCTTCCTTCCGATCGGTGGAAAAGTTTCGCCTCTAGCGTGGTTGATACGGAGGTTGATTCCTCACGCTGCAACGCTCTCCCGGTTGTTTAACCCCTCCGTCGGAACGATAAACTTCAATACGACGTATTATACGCCGTAGCATTGTAATACTTATCTGGCCTTTGGTTTACTTTGCCATCCCAGTGTACTTGAAACTCATTTAAAACCCCCAGTCGTGGTTGCGAACGATCACTATTTTCCAAAAAAAAAGAGAAATCTGGTCTGCACCTGTTGTGTTCTCGGGCTGAAACTGATTTCGCACATATGTACAAGAAAAGCAAATTTCCATACACAAACACATGGACGTTAAAACACATAAAATTTTAAAGTAGAGCAAGGCTAGGGCGAAAAGGTGGGTTGAAATGTGGTTTCTTTATTTTAGAAATAGAAGAAATTACCTTGTGGTCATGACAACGGGGGAAAAAGCTAGAGTCTAAAGAAGTTTAGATAGCTTACTTAGAAATTTGGAAAATATATCCTCCCCATAGAGGTTACTAAGACAATTTCGGAGACTTCCACGGCCATTGTCATTATGCGTCATTGTTGAGATAAAAGAACTCAACGTTTCGCCCACTTTCATAAAGGGCTTCATCAGAAGAGCATCAGAAGAGTAGGGTAATTTAACGTGTCAACCACGCCAGAGGCGACACTTTTCTACAAGCTGAAGGAAGAAGGCGAAATGTATAGTCGAGTCATCGCGTTTGAATGGATGGGCTTTAGAAATGAACGCTTTTCACGTGGAAACCCCCATTCTTCTTTAGCTCAAAGATTCGCGAAGCTATTCAAATTTACAAACACCCCAATAATCACAACCGTAACGAAAAATATCCTCCTCCTTCCATATCGAAGTACCTTAAAGCAAGATCGCAGGCTTTTTATTCTTCAATGTCTATACTTCTAACGTTCCAGATCCGACAAAAACGTGTAAATAAAAATATATATTTTAAACATTCTACTTTATTACTGTAGAAAGGAAATCAGGTTTAGCAGAATGGGTACAATATCAGTCCTTCTCGGGACTAACCAGGAACACATGAAGACGGAAGTAGATCAAAACTCTCGAAACGTAGTGTGATATACACCCTAGACAGTGAAAAAAGTTCGATAACATCACATCATAATAGACCACTGCCAAAAAATGACATTCAGAGAACAAATGGGCAAGACTATTAGTACGGAATCCAGTCGCGTGGTTTATACGCTCATCTATTATTTTATCCAAATGCGATTTTAATACGTCGCGGCCTATCAACATTTTGCCGCGAGTACCCCAATTTAGAGATTATAATTAATTCTTTTAAATAACTTAGTTCATTTGTTTGTAAAGCTCCATTGGAAAGAGAGTGATATAAAGAACTTGTAAAAATAGATTTCCACCTTTCAGTCCACCGCAATCTCCTAGCAGCCAATTGCAAAAAGGTCCTTTTTCTTTAATTATTATCGGAAATTGTTTTACACCAAATTGAAGCTAAATATTTCCCCTACTCGATGGAATATGGTTGCCTGCGGTGACTGATGGTTGCCAGCATTTGAATGACCCGCTGTCGCCTTCGCGAGCTGGAAACAAGGAGAAGCATGGCAGGTGCGACCTCTATCGGGGCAAATACGTTTATTATTTTTATTTTCGTTTAAATAATAGCAATTACGTTGCACAATTAATGAATTTACGGATATAAAAATGTGTCTAAAGAGGCATATCTTGGGTTCCCATTTTGAATGTTAAAAAAGGAGTGTTGCCGCACGACGAGACAAAACGAGATTTGCCCATTCTCGATCTCGGTTTCGCAATTCTCGAAAATTGATTCCCGATCTCATACTCGACAATCTCGATTCTTGACTTTTAAGTATGTACTATGCGTACCGAATTAAAACTGCTGTTATTTTAAGGTAAAGCTTGAAAAAATTTCATAAAAAATTAAAATAAGATGCTATAACTGTTATATTTGGTTATTATGTGAGTTTTAAAAATACTACTAAAAAACTGTCGCGATCCAAAATTTAGGTAATCTCGTCTCTAATTTTCGAGAATTTGACTAATCTCGTCTTGAAAATTCGCGATCGAAAGATATTTGGATCTCAAATTTCGAAACGAGACAAGACGAGACCGATTTTTTTTTCGTCTAGGTGGAGTCACTATCACTAAGTACATCACGCATGTGTATGTGTACACATTGTTGCAACTATTGTAAAACTCATTCACTAATAGTAGTTGCCAAACAAAAGTTGTCAAAAATATCTTTCATAACAAATGCCGTCCCTCATTCGCTTTCCGACTCGTCCTAACTTGTAACATCATACTCCAGATCATCGGAAATATGATTTGTGTTATCACAGTTTTGTACTGAATCGATTTTCAGCTGAATGCCGCCGTATTTGAAACCTTTCTTTACAACGAAACAGTAACATTAAAAAGCAGTTTTTCAAAGATTTTTTGTTAAATTCGAGCACTGCTCCACCAGTATCGCACAGAAAACACTTTTTCATTTTTAAAAACTGTTCATTGAAACCTTTCTTTACAACTTACAACTTCAAGCACTGCTCCACCAGTGTCTTACAGCAAACACTTTTTCATTTTTGAAAACTATTCAGGTCGAGTGTGGTCGACACAATAGTGACGCACGCGCATTTGCCCTAAAACCCATCGCACCTGCCACGCTACATCCTTGTCTACTGCACAGAGCAGCGCACGCGTTCCTTCTCCCTGTTTCTCGCTCGCGTAGGCGAGAGCGGGTCATTCATCAGTCGCGGCAGCTTTTACGCAAGCAACCTTATTCTATCGTGTAGAGAAAAGGTTTAGCTTCAGTTTGGTTTGAAACCATTTCCGATAATAATTAAAAATAAACGAAAAAGGACCTTTTTGCAGCTGGCTGCCAGGAGGTTGCTGCAGACTGAGAAGTGGCAACCTATTTTTTCAAGTTCTTTAGATCACTCTCTTTCAGAGCTTCAAGTACTTTGCAAACAAATAAACTAAGTTTAAAAAAAATTATAACCTCTAATTAGTCGCGATGTATGATCTTATATTATGCAATCTTCTCATATATCTTATCTCAGTAAAACAACATATGAGCGTATAAATCAAGCGGCCGAGTCTTATACTACATTACGTAGATGCTTTTTTAGAAAACCATAGATTTGTTTATCCTTTGTTTTGTATTATGTATAGATCGAGAAGCTAAACCTATATGATCTGATTTTTTCCTTTATTACCACACATGGTAGAGCAAAATTGAGGCAATGTTGCGTAAACGTTTGGCGAAACAAAGCCCAGCAGTTAAGAACTAAAGCGTGGTGCCATTTGCTATACATAAAATTGTAGATTTATTGCGCAGCGATTTGCATGTGAAGACGTCAATTAATCAACAATTAGTCGGTTGGATGGAGAGATCAACCCTTTCGAGTTTTGGTCCTTTGTATTCCATTCCATTTCACAGCCCACTGCGCTCGCAGAATAACGATACTCACATGTATTTCTGGCTGGATAACCAGCTCGCATGGGCCGCTACAAGCTCTCAAGCGTCGACTTTAAAGCCGCATTTGCAGAATTTGAAACTGAAGCGCAAGGGCGATCTCTGCGACTTCGGTCTTGCCCCTCGTAATAATTTAACGACTAATAAGGTCCATATGC